>CM046447.1:39038703-39266584 GCA_025506515.1 Flaveria trinervia
ATAGAGAAAGCAATATACTGCATTCTTGAAAACCATACTCTCTTGTTTAGTCTCTTACTTTACTTGTGCTCTTTGTATCACTTTGGTTAACCCAGTTCACTGTTTGATTAAAGTTTAGTTAATCTCCTCTTTTTGTGTCGTTGTGTTGTCATTGTGTTAAAGCCCTTAAACGGTCCTGCAATTGGTATGAGAGCTTTCCAGGTTCTTGATATAAGATCTAACCATCTTAAGATCCCTCACACACACAAAAACTAAACTCTTCAAATGGCTTCCATCTCAAAGACTGATATGAAGACTGGAACCATGAACAAATCCCCACTGATCGCTCTTGATGATTTTGACACTTGGTGCATGAGGATGGAAGGCTTCATCAGTCTCTTGACTCAAGAATATGGGAATCTGTTGTAAATGGACCTTTCATACCCAGCACCCCCTGTGATACTAGTGCTGGTATGATCCCTAAAGATATGGCCAACTACTCAGATAAAGATAGGAAAAGAGTAGAGATTGATAGGAAGGCCATGACTGCTCTTCAGACTGCTCTCCCAAACTCTGTATACAGAGGTTTTAAGAAGTGCAAAACAGCTAAACAGTTGTGGGATGCACTGAAGCTGATGTATGAAGGCTCCTCTGAAGCCAAGGAGAACAAGAAAGATCTTCTGAAGCAGCAGTTTGAAAATTTCACCTTCAAATAGGTGAAACCATGACCAAACAATACTTCAAGTATGTTGAGATTGTGGATACCCTAGTGGATGGAGGAGTACCTCTTGAGAACAGGACATTGTAAGGAAGTTCATGTCCTCACTTCCTAGGCAATGGACACACTATTGTGTGGTGATCAAGAGGACTGAGAACCTTAAAACTCTTACTCTGACAGAGTTGTATGGGATTCTCCGTGGATACCAGATGGAAATGAACATGCAAGGTTCATCTAGAAACTCCAACAATCAAATGGGTTCAGCCCTTCATGTAGTTGAAAGGGACAACATAGAACCCCAACATCATCTCATATGCTACCCTGACAACTCACATAAGGGTCCTTTCATCACCTTCCCGGAGACACCAAGAGAGAACTTTACTCAAGGAAGTCCATTCCAAGAGACAAGTTCTTCTCAAGCCTTTGTGTCTACTGATGAAAGCTGTGGGAATTATGTCTTCACTCTTGAAGACCTGGACTGTATTCATCCAGATGATCTGGAATACATGGAGATAGTTCAGCAGATGGCTCTCCTCACTCACAGAGCCAAGAAGTTCTACAAGAGAACAGGAAGAAGATTTCCAAGCAATGCTATCAGTGGAAAGTTTGGGCTGGATAAAGCAAAGTTAAGTGTTACAACTGTAACCTTATGGTCACTTTGCTAGGGAGTGTAAGGCACCTAAAGAAAATGGGGGCCAAACACAACCCAGACCAAACTACACTGACAAAACTCCTCAGTCTGAGAAGACTAGCAACATGCTGCTGTTACTGTTGAAGAAGGAAGTTTTGACTAGAGTTTTCAGGTGGAAGATGCTTCTCCAAACCAAGCACGATGGCTGATCATGATGAAGCCAAGGTATTGGAACATCTCTGTACTCCTGAATGCATTGCTAAAGTAAATAGATACAGGTCCTACAACTGGAGATGAGATCTGATCTTGAGTCCTTAAACATTTTAAAATCTGATTTTAGAAAGTCTGAAAATGATTATAAACTCAAAAAGAGGACTTAGAGAAAACCATTTCATTCAGCTCTAAAACATGAACACACAGGCTTTAGAACTCAAATTCAAGATCTCATAACCAAGCTAACTGAGTGCCAGGCTGAGCTTGTGATCAACAAAGCCAGGGCAGAAAAGAGTGTTCTTGAAGAAGAGACCTTCAAGAACATGATATCCTCATCCCTGCACAACAAAGTGTGCTATCAAAAACAACAGGGACTGGGATCAAATGAGATAGCTCCTCCACACACAATCTTGTCTGTAAGATCTCCTAGATGTGGAACTTGTGAAGATGAGCTTCCTCTCATAGATCCTATAAGTGAGGATGAGAAGAAGTGATAGTGAAGAATTCCTCTGAGAAGAGTGAAGATGAGGATTCTTCCGAGGGCCACTATCCTTCCGAGGAGAAGAAATCAACTGTGATGACCAAGTCTAAGAGAAAGAACTTGATCAGGAAGAGCAAAAGGAAAGCAAAGAAGGCTCAAGAAATCAAGGCTACTTTTGATGCTAAGGAGAAACAAGTTTTTATCTTTGCAGGTTTCAAAGTAGTAAAGACTGAAGACATCAACCAAGACTCCTCAGCTAAGAGTACTGGTTCATGTTCAAATCATCACAGTGCAAAGAAGAAGACTGAGCTGCTGTGTACCACTGCTGCACAGCCTGGACCATCAAACTCCAAGAACAGTTCACAGCCCAAAAGAACTGTCTCAGCATCTACCAAGATGAAGGTGGAGAAGGAATGTGACCAAAGCCAGTCTTGCTCTCAAAGGAGACTCCTTTGAAGAAGAAAATGTTATGTGTCATGTGTGAAAGTACTCTCACATTGCCAAGGATTGCCCATACAATCCTAAAAGTACCATCCACATGACCAATTCAAAGACTTCAAAGAATCTTAAGAAGTCTCAAGCTTCGGAAGGAAAGTCTGTTTCCTTCGGAAGCTCCAAATCAAAGAAGAAGGTAAATGGAAAATTACCTTCGGAAGTAAAATTGGTCTCAGAAGAAAGGAGTTCTTCCGAAGCACTAAAGTCTGTTGCAGTGACTGTAGAATATTCTGAAGGTTCAGTCATCAAAATGTGTGAAGTTCCAAAAGCTTCTAAGGTTTTGAAGGTCAAGTCTAAGACTCCAAAGGTGGTGTGGAAGTCTAAGAAACCAAATGACTGAAATTTCTCCATCAACAACAGCTGAAGATCCCCATAGTACAACCATAGGATCTATTACTGTTGCATTACCTTCTATTACACTTAGTGAGCCCAAGACAAGTAAGGCTTGGGTTTCCAAATGTAACTAATCATTTTCTTTGTGCAGGAACAGCTCAAGACAAACAGGAATGTCTGGATAATTGACAGTGGCTTCCAGGCACATGACAGGCAATAGGTCTCTACTCCATAATTTTAAGAGAATTGATGGAGGACCAGTTGCTTTTGGAGGACATGAAGGTGGTTCATTTCTGAAGAGGCAGGTCACAAATGGTAAGCTCAGCATCGAGAAGGTAAACTTTGTTAAGGATCTTGGGTACAATCTTCTGAGTGTATCCAATTTTGTGATCAGAGTCATAACATGCTCTTTACTGAGCATGAATGCATTGTTCTGAAGCCAGGAGTGGTCATTCCTCATGAGCATTACCTGCTCAGAGCCCCCAGGAAAGGGAACATGTACAAGATGTTTGCAAGAAACATCTCCTTCTGGAGAAGTTCATGCTTTCTATCTAAAGAAAATAGTGATGAGTCTTTCCTATGGCATAAAAGAATGTGCCATGTAAACTTTAAGAACATAAATAAATTGATTAAACATGATCTGGTAACTGGAATGCCAAAGAAAGAGTTTACAAGTGATGATCTTTGTGTTGCATGCCTGAAAGGGAAGCAACACAAGGTATCTCACAAGCCTAAGGAAAAGAACTCCATCACTACTCCCCTACACTTGTTACATGGATCTCTTTGGCCCCACTAGTGTAAGAGTTTAGGAAGGACCTCTTACTGTTTGGTGATCACAGATGACTTTACAAGATTCACTTGGGTCTTTTTCCTTAGAACTAAGGATGAAACCCTTGAGATTCTGAATAATTTCATCTTAAAAGTTGAGAATCAATGTGATCATAAGGTCAAAACCATAAGATGTGATCAAGGAACTGATTCAAGAACTAAATCCTTGATACATTTTGTGATGAAAAAGGTATTACAAGACAATATAGTGCTCCAGGACTCCTCAGCAAAACGGAGTTGCTGAGAGGAGAAACAGGACACTTATTGAAGCTGCAAGAACTATGTTGTCTGACTCTAAACTGCCTATCACCTTCTGGGCAGAGGCAGTTAATACTGCTTGCTATGTGCAGAACATAGTTTTAGTAGTTAAGACACATGGTAAGACCCCTTATGAACTTTGGCACAAGAGGAAACCTTTCATTGGTTTTCTCAGGTCATTGGATTGTCCCTGCACCATCTTGAATACCAAAGATCAAATCGCCAAGTTTGCTGAGAAATCAGACGATGGACACTTCATTGGATACTCCTCTCAAGCTAAAGCTTATAGAGTATACAATCTCAGAACTAGAATAGTTGAGGAGTCAGCCAATGTGACTTTCAATGACACTCACCATGTGTTGCTGGTTCTGGTCCGGATGGCTTTTGATCTTGATTTAGTTACCAACTGTTTTAACAACTTGTGAGCATGTTTCAGGATCTGCAGAAAATTTAATACAGGTGATCCTGACCCAAGATTTGAGCTAGGAAGATCTTCAAGTCATACATCTTCAGCTCTAGTTGAACTACTTCAACAAATGAAGTTCTATCAGCACAACAATGACAAATTCAGCTGATACATCTGGTATGCCTTCAATTCCAGCTCAGAGGCTTCTCAACCAGATAAAGATACCTCAATTGTAAAGACAACATGGTGATGGTGATAGTGATCAGAATTTCTTGATGCTTATAACCATACCATAGATGACAACATCAATGATGTCACACACTCATTGGATCAAGTTAATTTTGAAAGTGTGATAATGTGGAGGTAAAATATTTAAGCCCAGATCTAAATTTTTCAAATTGGATCTCTCTCAGCAACTTGCTGTGATCCCTCAGCTAAGGATCCCAGGTCTCACCCCACCACAAACATCATGGAGATTTTACACAGGGGTAAGAACAAGAGGACAAACTCATGAAGCAAATATTTGTCTTCACTCTTGTTTCTTATCTCAGATAGAGCCAAAGAAAGTTGATGAAGCTCTAAAGGATGTGTGGGACCAAAAAGAACCAATGAGCAAGATCAGAAAACCTCTAAGTCCCACATGGTATCACGACAATGCTGAAAGCTTCATCAGCAGTTGACAAGTGCTGAAGACTTCAACAGCTGAAGAACTAAAGTGCTGAAGTACAATAGCTGAAGACAAAGTACTGAAGCTGAACGGCTGAAGAATACAAGTGCTGAAGCTGAAAGACCAAAGTACTGAAGTACAACAGCTGAAGAGTTACAAGTGCTGAAGATCAACAACTGATGTACAAAGTGAAGACAAAGACTGAAGACATCAGCTGATGATATCTATGAAGTCATCAGCTGATGAAACATCGGAAGGTCAAAGTCTGAAGATCAAGTACTGAAGCCTCAGTAGTTGTCACAACTGCTGAAGAGTACTTCTTCAGTAGTTGTGATATCAGTAGTTTTATATTCTAGTTTCAGTAGTTTTGTAAAACGACTGAAGAGCTTGTTCTTCAGTCGTTGTAGTTTCAGTAGTTTTATATTTCAGTAGTTATAACAACTGATAACACTTGGGAACTTTTTGTAAGAGATGTCAGCTGTTTTGACATCTTCAGTAGTTGTGTTTCAGTTGTAATAAATCTGTTAGATGTCACTATCAAGTGACATCAGCAGACGTCACATCTCTTATATAAGAGGTGTCGACCTAATCATAATTGTGACATTCTGTTACCAAAAGCGAATATTGAATGAAATATATTTGCAGATATTCTCTCTCTCTATAACCGTCTTTGTTCTTCACTGAATATTGTTTTGTTTTTGTGAATCGACTAATTCATTGTTTGAATTCCGCTGCAATACTCTTCAATCAATCAAACATAGATCACTGATCCTAACAAGTGGTATCAGAGCAAGGTTAATCATTGATCGATCTAACAATTGATCATTGAAACTGCTAATTGATATCTGTGTTTGATTGAATTAGCGCATTTGCAAGAACTGGTATAGATTATTGAATTTCTGCCGCTTTCGTTCATTTATTTTGAGATCTTCTGGTTCAATTGGTTGTTGCGTTTTTGTTCTAAATTGTTTTAGCTTAACCGAATTTGATTGAATCGAGATGACGACTCCTTCTAATGATCCTCACAATACCGGTTCCTCAACCAAGCCTCCGATGCTGGTTAGGACCGAGTATAACATATGGCAACGAAGAATGCTTCATCACCTGTCTGTTAACAGTTCAGGTTGTTGGACATCTGTGGTACATGGACCACATAAGCTATGGTGAACAATCCAGAAACCAATCAAATGGTTCCGAAGAAGAAGGAACAATACTCTGAAGATCGAAAACTATTTGAGATTGATGCTAAAGCCCATGGAATTCTGGCCATGGCACTGCCTAATGAAATCTATTCAGGGCTTATGCATCATGAAACTGCTCATGATCTCTGGAATGCCCTGAAGGAACAATTCGGTGGCACTGATGAGGTCTTAGCAAACAATAGAGAGATCCTTGCCCAACAATATGAGACATTCTCTCATAGAAAGGGTGAGACACTGACTCAACAGTTTGAGCGCTTTTCTGCTTGATATCTGAGCTGAAAATGGTGAAACAGGAATACACCATAGCCAGATGAACAACAGATTCCTCAGATCACTGCCTGAGAGATGGGACACATACACTATTGTCCTACGCTCCAGTGCAAATCTAGAAGGCCTATCTCTCACCCAACTTCATGGGAAACTGCTACATTTGAAAGAGAGATAGAGAGAAGAGGAAACTGTCCTCATCAGGAAGTTCACTGATGACTTTGTACCAGGCAATACTGCCTTGGTTGGTCATGAGTCAGAATATGCTGCATCTGAAAGCAATTATGATGAGCATATAAATTTCTCTTCAAATAGTTCTGATCATGCATTTGTTGGTATTGAGAGTCATTCTGGCAGTAATAGTGACAATTATGCTTCATCATGGATGATTTGAAAGGAATAGCTGATGATCTAGAAGAGATGGATATTCTGAGCCAGATGGCACTGATTAATATCAGATCTCAGAAGTTCTACAAGAGAACTGGCAGGAAATTTCCTGGACTCTCTGGCAAAACAAAGTTGTTTTGACAAGAGTAAGTTGAGGTGTCACAAATGCCAAAGGCTAGGACACTTTTCAAGAGAGTGTAGATCAACTGGATCTAACTCTTCTGCACCCTTTATGACTTTTCCTAGTACTAGTCCACAAAACAGAGGGCAACAACCTGCTGGTTCTGGTCATTATTCACATCCAAGATCTTCTGCATACTTTGTTCCCAGGGTCAAATGTCATATCCTATCCCTCTATTATGTGCCTCAACCAAATTCTGTTCAAGCTCCAATTGCACAACAACCACAAGCATTGCCTGAACCACAGCCTTCCCATCTCATCAACAAACTCAACCTCAACAACACAGCTTCTTCACCCCAAGAGTTGTTGACTGGAGCAGTTTACCAGATGACTTGTGGTCATGAACAACTGTTCTCAGGTGCTGGTCAACATGGTGGTGAAAGTCCATTTGGAAATCTAGCTCTTATGGCTTTGGATTCTGCTGATACTTCATCCTCTAATGCCTCTACACCAAAGGTATCACAGGTATCCTCTGAGGCAAAAGCCAAAATATGTTCTGACACATGCATAGCAGCATTTGCATCTATTAGAGAAGCAAATGTAGCTTTAATCAACAAGAACATTGAGCTAGAACAAATTATTTCCAAAAAACAAAGCTGAATTTGAGTCTGTGCTTAATGATAAAAATGATGAGATTACAAATTGAAATGCCAATAACTGATGATAAGGCTAGGGAAGAGATACTTCTAGAGAAGTATAAAGATCTCAAAGAAACCCTTGCAGTTACCCAGGTAGAGTGTGATAGATGGGTACAATCATGCAAGGTTTTGAAATGCTTCTTAGTAAGCAATCAGCTTCCAATATGAAGTTTGGCATTGGTTACAATCACACTGCTCCACCTACAGATTTTACTCCAAGAGCAGAGGTAGAATCTGATGGTGAGAGTGATAACCAATCCATCTATCATGTGATCTACTTTCTGATATAGCACAATCAGAAGTAGAAGTCAGCATCAAGCCTCTCTGAACCTATCAGCTGATGTTGATGGTTCAAATGCTACACTCACATGATCAATGAGTTGATCAACTCAGGAGTTAATCTGAAAGTCCTGAAAGGATTAGAGAGCAGAATTTAACACCTGAAGTTCAAACTCCAACTGCTGTCAGTACTGAAGAGAAGAAAACTGTCAGTAGAAAGAGTTTGAAGACTACTAAAGAGGCAGTCAAGAAAGCAACCAATACTTCCAAAGCATTGAAGAGCAAGTCTCTAGTTGCTTCACCCTCTTTAGTTGATGATCAACCTAAGATGAAGAAGAAACCATGTGAAGTATGTGGTTTGTTCAATCATCTTACAGATGATTGCTGGTACAAAGAGGTTCCAAACTCAAACAAAAAGAAGAAATTAAAGAGAAAATGGTAAAAATGAAAACTGAGTTTGAGACCACATTTGTATCAGCAACATCAAATCCTGTAACCCTTAAGTCCTCAAAGAAATCCAAAAAGGAAGGTTTTAAACAGGTGACAGCTGAGAGTGCTCAGAAGAAGAAGGTGCAACATAGGAACTTATCAAACTCCACTGGCAATGTGTCTGATGAGCTGAAAGCTTTATCACAAAATCAGACACAACTGGTCATGATGGTTCAACATCTGTTGGGTAGAGTTAACCAACTAGATGCTCCTATGTTGAAACCACAGAAAAGGAGATCCAAGCCAAAGGATTCCTCTTCTTCACCATCTTCCTTCCTCAGGTGTTGTTTCAAATAAACCTGTTAGTTTACCATCTGTTGATGAGACCAGGCCCAAAACCAAAAGGTTTGGGTCTCCAAAACTAACTATTATTTATTTTTGCAGGGTTCTCCAACATGCCAAAGTAGCATCTGGTATGTAGACAGTGGGGGATCTATGCACATGACTGGGAACAGCTCTCTTCATGACTACTCTCAAGGAAAGAAGGGATTTGTTTCTTTTGGCAATGATGCTAGGGGTTACATCATTGGTATGGTTTGTCTCCAATGGAGAAATCAAATTTGATGATGTTAATCATGTGGAAAATCTCAAGTACAATCTCTTGAGTCAGTCAAATGTGTGATAAGGCCATGTTGCTCTTTTCACCAGTCAGAACTGTAGGATTCTGTCATCCAAAGTTTTGCATTTGATTGACAAGGTGTTGGATGAACACACTCTCCTGAGAGCCAACAGGACAGGAAGAGTGTATGCCTTAGATCTTTCCAAGAAAATAGATCTCAAAGGCAATCCTTGCCTATTTTCCAAAGCCTCTTCTCAAGAATCTAAACTGTGGCACAGAAGGCTGGGTCATGTTAATTTCAAAAACATGAATCAGCTTATCCACAATAGTTTAGTCAGAGGCTTACCAATAAAGGAGTTCCACTGTGATGAAACCTGCACTGCTTGTTTAAAAGGAAAACAGCACAAAGTCTCATTCCCTCCTATTGAAGCCTAAGTCCACTGCCTGCTTGCAATTACTGCATATGGATCTATTTGGTCCTGTGAGAGTGATGAGCATGGCAAAGAAGAAATACTGTCTGGTAATTGTGGATGATTACTCCAATTTGTATGGACTTTCTTTCTACATTCAAAGGATGAGGTTGCTCAGAAGATTATTCCGCTTGTGCTGTATATTGAGAAGCAGTATTCCCTTCCAGTCAAGTGTATTAGGATGACAATGGAACTGAATTCAGAAACCATACACTTGATGACTTCTATCTCTCAAAGGGAATCAAAAGGCAGTTTAGCATCCCAAGCTCCAGAACAAAATGGAGTAGTGGAGATAAAGAACAGGACCCTCATTGAAGCTGCAAGGTCCATGCTGGCTGACTCTGGTTTGCCACTGACCTTTTGGGCTGAAGCTGTTAACACAGCTTGCTATGTGCAAAATAGTTTTAGTAAATCAGAGTTGATGAAGACTCCATATGAAGTTCTCCATCACTTGGCTCCTCTAATTTCATTTTCAAAGCATTTGGTGTCCCTGTTTTATTCTCAACACAAAGGATCAACTCCATAAATTTGATCCTAAGGTGATGCAGGTATTTTGTTGGTTATTCATCTACTTGCAAGGCATACAAAGTCTTCAACTGCAGATCAAAGATAGTTGAAGAGACTCTGCATGTGAAGTTTAATGAATCTCCTTTGGACAAGATTCCACAAAACCTGTGGAGTTGTTTGATTTGGACATACTGCAATATGTCCTTATCAACCTCCAGCTGTTGCAGATCCTGTGGCTCAATCATCTTCTGCAGCATGTCTTCCACCTGGTGGTATTGATGATGATGATGATAATATCAATACTCACCTATTCAAGTTTAGTGACCAACTGCCTGTGTCTGCTAAACTTGATGTTCCTGTAGCTTCAGCAGTTCCATCCACAACAAATGCTGAGATGATCTCTGTTTCCTCTACATCTTTTGAGTTACCATCAAATTCTTGGTTTCAAGAGTCTACATCAACATCTGCTGCTGCTGAAGGTTCTACAAACACTTGCACAGATCTCATTGTTTATCAAGAACTGAAGAATCACCCCATGACTCAGATTATTGGTGATATCAATGCTGGTGTTTCAACCAGAAGTCAATTGTCTAACTTTTGCTTCTATGCTCTCTTCATCAGTCAGCTAGAGCCAAAGAACTACCATGTTGCTTGAGAGACAATGGATGGGTTGAAGCTATGCAGCTTGAGCTACTTCAGTTCAAGAAACAGCAAGTGTGGGAACTTGTTCCTCTTCCCCCGGTAAGTGTGCAATAGGCACTAAATGGGTGTTTAGGAATAAAACCGATGAAAATGGGCTTATTGTTAAGAACAAGGCTAGACTGGTTGTACAGGGGTTTTCACAAGAAGAAGGTATTGACTATGATGAAACCTTTGCCCCTGTAGCCAGACTAGAGGCAATCAGATTGTTCTTAGCCTATGCTGCATTCCACAATCTTAAAGTTTTTCAAATGGATGTTAAAAGTGCATTTATATGGTAAAATAAAGGAAGAAGTTTATGTGTGTCAACCACCAGGCTTTGAGGATAATAAACATCCTGAATGGGTGTACAAACTTGATAAGGCTCTTTATGGGTTGAAACAAGCTCCTAGAGCCTGGTATGAGACCTCTCTACTTTTCTTCTAAGAATAATTTCACTAGAGGCTCCATTGATAAAACTTTGTTTATTAAGAAGGTGGATCAGCATAAGCTACTTGTTCAGATTTGTTGATGATATTATTTTTGCATCTTCTGATCCCCAGTTGTGTGATGATTTTACAACTTAATGAAAAGAGGTTTGAAATGAGTGCAATGGGAGAATTACAGTTCTTTCTAGACTTGCAAATCAAACAAAAGGCTGATGGAACCTTTATTCATCAGTCAAAATATACAAAAGATCTTTTGAATAAGTTTGATTTACAAAACTGTAAGCCCTGTTCTACTCCCATGTGCAACACCACACAACTGGATGCTGATCAGAAAGGTAAAGCTATTGATGAAACGCTTTACAGATGTATGATTGGGTCCTTGATGTATCTAACAGCTTCTAGACCAGATATTATGTTTGCTACATGTGTTTGTGCTAGATTTCAGCTGCTCCTAAAGAGTCTCATTTGATTGCAGTCAAGAGAATCTTTAGATATTTGCAAGGTACACAATCTCTGGGTTTATGGTATTCCACTGGACACTCTTGCAAATTAGTTGCTTTTTCAGATAGTGACTATGCAGGGTGCAAGTTACTAGAAAGTCAACTTCTGGTGGTTGTCAATTCCTAGGCAACTGTTTGATTTCTTGGCAGAGTAAGAAACAAACATCTTTGCTACATCAACTGCTGAGGCCGAGTACATTGCTGCTGCAAGTTGCACCTCTCAGGTACTCTGGCTTCAGAACCAACTTCTGGATTATGGCATTACAGAGACTAAGACTCCATTGTTAATGGATAGTGCTTCAGCTCTGTATTGTCAAAAATCCAGTCCAGCACTCTAGGACCAAACATATAGAGATCAGACATCATTTATTCGGGATTGTTTTGAAAAGGTCTGATTGATCCTAAGTTTGTGCCTAGTGCTGATGAGCTTGCAGATATTTTTACTAAGCCTTTGGATAGTTCTACTTTCCAAAACCTTGTGTTAGGCTTGGTATGCTGCAGCTAGAATAAGTGACAACTACTGATGATTTCAGTAGTAATTACTGGTGATCATTGGTACCCATGTCACATATAAGTACTGATGAGTCCTTTTCCCTTCAGTAGTTTTATAACTACTGAATGGCTAAATGCCTCACAAGTACTGAAGTACTTTATCTGTTCCAAACTACTGATGTAGTTAAAACTACTGATGTAGTTACAACTACTGAAATCAGTAAAACCATAAGTACTGATGTCCTATGAAACACCTGAAAATCAGATGCAAAGTCTGATGAGTAAGTGTTGAGGACAACATGAAACCTGAAAGGCTATGAATTGACGACAACTACTGAAGAGAACTTTCTCTTCAGTTGTTTCAACAACTGCTGTTTCATTCTAAACAACTGAAGCAAAACCATGTCTTCAGTAGTTTTATAACTACTGATGACTAATACCAAGTCTTCAGTTGTTTACAACAGCTGATGACAAAACCACTGTCTTCAGTAGTTTCACAACTACTGATGACAAACACCAAGTCCTCAGTTGTTCAATCATCTGAAGTCAAAACACGGTCTTCAGTAGTTTTCTAACTTCTGATGCCTAACACCACGACTCAGCTGTTCAACGTCTGAAAGGATAATACCATGTCAACAGTCGTTTAAAACTACTGATGACTAACACCACATCCTTCAGTCGTTTTCTTACCCGTACCCTATAATATCCCTGACCTAATCTTCAATGCTTCATCTTCAAACTAACGTTCCTCTCCAAAACTTCTCTCTTCTCAATGGCGTCCATGCAAATTAAACCGCGACACAACTGTGTTGCCTACCTTACTAAAATCGCCTGTCTGGGCTAAGTTCGATACTGCTATCGATCTTATGGTTCAGTCCCAATACAAAACGGCATTTCTTCTGAATCCCATACTACATGCCGAATCCCTCCAACAGTTTTGGATGAACGTTACTATTACCACTGGGGAGAACACACACCATCTCTCCAGTCGGTTGTCAACAACAAAGAAGTGGTCATCACTCCTGCAATAATCCGACAAATTCGTTCATCTGATGATGCTATTTCTCCTGCTGGATATCCCAAGGGCACCACAGATATATCCTTTGCCAACATGGATATCAAGGCAATCTAGTGCCTCCACTATCATGAAGAAACACTTCCATGACGCCGAAAGCCTAATTTTTCACATGGTGAATGTATGTTTGGCTCCTAAGACTTCGTCTTGGGATCAAATGTCGTCAAAGTGGAAGCAGGTAATGTATTCTATTCTTGAGCAACAACCATTAAACTTTTCAGAAATAATATTTTCGGAGCTCAAGGATATGGCTCAAAAACTAATTGCTAACCGTTGGATACTATATCCACGGTTCATAATGGCCATCATTACAAACTAGCTTAATGATGAGGGACTTGTTGGCTTGGGAGTCCCTGCTACGGCTGTTCTGGCCGGAAGTATACTCCTGGCACAACTCTGACCAGACACTCAAATTGGCTGCCAAGCTGCGCAAACCCACGCAGCTGGAACCCACAGCCACCACCTCCAAATCAAATGTCCCCACCAAACCCACCAAAAAGAAACCCAAAACGGCTACTCAGGGAATTGAGTCCCCTGAGGATGCCCCTTCAACACAAACGCAGGAGATATCCACTGGTCCAAACCCCCTAGTGGATATAGGACTCTTCCAGCCATAGCCGCTCAGGATTCCTCTCAACAGGAGCCTGCAGCAACCACAAAAGGGGTACCTACACATCTGGGATCTTCCTCACTTGAGGGGATTGCCATTGAAGAGCACCAACCTCCCCAGGTGCACACTGCTTCTATCCCTTCACCCCATACAACCGCCCCTCACAGCCCAATTTTAATAGTTGCACAAGTGCTTACTCAACTGCACTCCTCACCCCCTCCCCAGAAACCACTTACTACTGGGAACACCTCTACAATTGGGGGGAGGAACACAGTGCAATTGAGAACCCACAGCACAGGGGTTTACCACTTCTATCTCCTGGTGTAGATAAGGAGGTTAGAATATCTAGTGAGGCTGCCACCTCTTCTGAATCAGCACATGATCAGAATGAGGCTGGTAACATTGCTAAGACCTCACTAGAGGCAACAGCTGATGATGGACATTGTCCTGAGGCTGGAAGTCCCCAGTACCAAGCAAAAGGGGCACATGCAACAACTGGTCTACACCCAGTGCATGTAAATCCTGCTCCAAGCTGGAGGTCAGATGATTCAGCTTCGGCTGATGATGACCTGGGCTTTTTCTACGATGTTCTTGCCCAGAACACAATCCTTGAAGAGAAAGTCAGTAGGCTGCAAAACCTACTTGACCAACTCTCACAAGGAGAAAGACCATTTGCTTCCACCAACCCCCAGATGGCACCTTCAGTTGAAGGTTCCCCAAACACTGAGCCACTCCAACTCAACCACCTGCCTCTGCTTCAGGCCCTATTTCTCAGGAACAGAACCCTCCTGAGCAAATAGGTGTTGTACTTCAAAATTCCCTCCCTCTCATCACACCCATATCACTGATATTGTGACTAAAGCCATTGATGAGAGGCTTTCCTCAACTTTACAACCCTTGATTGATGCTGCTGTGCAAAAGACACTTTCTGCGGTACAAACCCCTTCCTCCAATGCATCCAAAAAGGGGGAGAGTACTGCAGTGAAGAAAAGAAGAGAAGAAAAGAACAGAGGAAGAGAAGGAAGAGAAGCAAGCCCAAGAGGAGGAGAAAGAAAAGCAACCACTGCTCACTTACAAGCAAGAAAAGTGCTGATGATCATACTGCTGAAGACAAATCCTTGGAAGAGCTGGTAAAAGAAGCTGATACTATACACAGCCGATCCATGGATAAAATAATTGAACAACTCTTCAGGCAAGGGTTTGATACAACCACATTGGATAGTGAGATCAAAAGGTTGGAAGTGCAAAAAATTCAAACCCGATGGGCTGGGTATGATGCTCTTGAAAAAGAGAGATTGGAGATCATGATACGCTTCATTGCAAAATACTTAGGAAGATCTTTAATGGAGATTCGCGCGTGGACCAGGGACAGTATTCTGGCTATAGCCACCAGAATCTGTCTGTCTGAGCAATTCCACAAGGGATTATTATTGAAGCCCTTGATGAGGTTGGGGCTGGTAAAAGGTTGGAAATGGCTAAACTTACAAAGGCGAACTTACTACAAAGATGCTGGATCAACCTTCCCTTCCACCCACTCAAACACAGCCTACCCCTCAAATCTCCAACCAATCTCTAAGCCAAAGTCCAAACATCCTCATTCTTCAAAACCAATTCCTTACCAACCCAACCATCATCCAGTGATGCACCTAGAAGGAGGAGAAGGGTGCTGAGGATGGAAGAAGAAGAAGAAGAGGATGAAGATGATAGTCTACCACTCTCTGCTGTTCTAAAGCTACCAAAACCCAGAAGTCAACCTATGATCACACCTGACTCTCAAAGGGAAATGGTCAGAGTCAAGATAGAAGATGAAGAACAGCAGAAACAGCATGATGAGCAACTATTGAAGATGGTTGACAAGGAATTTCCTCAGTCATCATCTATACAAGCCATGAAAGGGCATGCTCAGAGGCTGTACACTCTCAGGCACACTTTTCAGTATCAGAAGGAGAGAGTGAGAGTATGACCAGACCCCAAGGTGAGTTCTAGAATCCATAAAAGAACTATTCCACACAGATACAATGGCCAGGTTAGAAAATCAATAGATTCTACTATCATGTTGGCCATTGTAGTCACACCCTAGGAAATCATGATGAATTCAAGAAAGCTCATCAAGCAAAGATGACCCCTCAAGCCTTACTAGAAAACAAGATGATTAAAAGGGGTTGTTATATAAAAAGCTTGAAGACATCTAGAAGAATGAGCTCCAGTTACTCCTTGAAGGCACCCATCCTGATGAATCATCTATAGGGAGGTAACTACAGTGGAGCTGAAAAATGGCAGGACCATGAAGTACTTATCTGAGTACTATGGTCCAGAGTTCTTCTTCGAAGGAGGAGTAGAAGAACTCTCCAAGGAGGAACAAGTTGTTCTCCTTGAGGCCTATGTTCGAGAGTCATACAGACTCATTATGGGGAAGTAAATCTCATGAATGGGATAACAACTCTGTGTCCAATTCCCCAAAAAAGAGTTCCCATTCATACCCTGCCAAACAAATATCTGAGATTTCTTCCCAGGCCGGAGCTTACATGGGTCATCTTCTCTACTGATCAAGAAGGAAAAAGACCAACATTTTGCCAACAATAAGTGGGATAATAAATAATTTAGAGGTTTTGGCTGCATTGGTTCAGGGGGAGTTTGTTGGACCAAAAGAACCAATGAGCCAAGATCAGAAAACCTCTAAGTCCCACATGGTATCACAACAACTGCTGAAAGCTTCATCAGCAGTTTGACAAGTGCTGAAGACTTCAACAGCTGAAGAACTAAAGTGCTGAAGTACAACAGCTGAAGAACAGAAGTACTGAAGCTGAACAACTGAAGAATACAGTGCTGAAGCTGAAAGACCAAAGTACTGAAGTACAACAGCTGAAGAGTTACAAGTGCTGAAGATCAACAACTGATGTACAAAGTCTGAAGACAAAGACTGAAGACATCAGCTGATGATATCTACTGAAGTCATCAGCTGATGAAACATCTGAAGGTCAAAGTCTGAAGATCAAGTACTGAAGCCTCAGTAGTTTGTCACAACTGCTGAAGAGTACTTCTTCGTAGTTGTGATATCAGTAGTTTTATATTTCTAGTTTCAGTAGTTTTGTAAAACGACTGAAGAGCTTGTTCTTCAGTCGTTGTAGTTTCAGTAGTTTTATATTTCAGTAGTTATAACAACTGATAACACTTGGGAACTTTTTGTAAGAAGATGTCAGTTGTTTTGACATCTTTAGTAGTTGTGTTTCAGTTGTAATAAATCTGTTAGATGTCACTATCAAGTGACATCAGCAGACGTCACATCTCTTATATAAGAGGTGTCGACCTAATCATAATTGTGACATTCTGTTACCACGAAAGCGAATATTGAATGAAATATATTTGCAGATATTCTCTCTCTCTATAACCGTCTTTGTTCTTCATTGAATATTGTTTTGTTCTTGTGAATCGACTAATCATTGTTTGAATTCCGCTGCAATACTCTTCAATCAATCAAACATAGATCACTGATCCTAACAAGTGGTATCAGAGCAAGGTTAATCATTGATCGATCTAACAATTGATCATTGAAACTGCTAATTGATATCTGTGTTTGATTGAATTAGCGCATTTGCAAGAACTGGTTATAGATTATTGAATTTCTGCCGCTTCGTTCATTTATTTTGAGATCTTCTGGTTCAATTGGTTGTTGCGTTTTTGTTCTAAATCTGTTTTAGCTTAACCGAATTTGATTGAATCCGAGATGACGACTCCTTCTAATGATCCTCACAATACCGGTTCCTCAACCAAGCATCCGATGCTGGTTAGGACCGAGTATAACATATGGCAACAAAGAATGCTTCATCACCTGTCTGTTAACAGTTCAGGTTGTTGGACATCTGTGGTACATGGACCACATAAGCCTATGGTGAACAATCCGGAAACCAATCAAATGGTTCCGAAGAAGAAGGAACAATACTCTGATGAAGATCGGAAACTATTTGAGATTGATGCTAAAGCCCATGGAATTCTGGCCATGGCACTGCCTAATGAAATCTATTCAGGGCTTATGCATCATGAAACTAGCTGCAGGAACAACTAGCTGAGAGACCTTTAAGGACAACTCAACCAGGAACACAAGAACCTGTGGAAGTAATTGACTTATCCTCCAGCTCACCTATGCAAGTGGGTGCTGCTACCAAAAAGGGGGAGAAAGTTGTTAAAACCACAGAACCTAGGAGTTCTTCAAAGAAAATGGACATAGAGGACTCACCATCCTCACTTGCGGTTGTGCATTCTCGGCAACTTCCTCAAGTTCACATTAATGTGGACTCTATAGACTCAATCATCAGGAGTCTCTTTGAGGAAGGTATACCAAGGGCTGTCTCATCTCCACCACAAGGAACTGGCAACTACATCATAAGGTGGAGGTATGATGAGGAGAGAAGAGCCCTTATACTTCACAGAGTTCAAGGCCAACAAGAAGTTTTTCAGTTCCAAAGCTTGAGCTTCTATGAAAGACTGGATTTAGTCAACATGCCACTTGTCAATCCAAGCAATTCAAGGCAAGCTGACAGGCTGGATCAAAGAATCCAAGAAAGGATCCTTGCAGAGTTTTCTCTAAGAAGGAGACATAGGCAATCAGGCAATGTCATCGGTCAACTGGATGTTGAGGTGGACCCTAAGATTAGTTTCATAGGGGAAACCTTGACTGAAGGCCCAGTGGCAGAACCTGAGACCCCTGTCTCATCATCAACAACTGCTGCAAAGGTCCAAACTCCATCTGAAACACCTGCTGGTGAAGGTGTTTCTCAGCCTCTCTCTGGCCAGAGCATGGAAGCTACACCAAGCAATGAAGGCCAAGCCTCAATCCACCCTGAGTCACAAAGGTCTGTTGGTGACAAAGGGAAAAGGAAAATGAGTTCTGAGGAAATTGAGGAGGAAGAGAGAGAGGAAAAGGAGGCTAAGGGGAGAAATTTCTTCTGGGTCATCTACCTTCATGCAAGCTGCAATCAGGGCTGCCCCCAGACCAAATACTCAAGATGATGAGTTAAGGGCAATCAGGATTACCTATTTACAAACCAGGAACTATCATATTGATGAAATCATCTCCCTCCCCTTAGAAGAGTTAAATGAACTGGCTGACATGGAAGTGTCAAGAGAGATGAAGGAGAAAGAGGATGCAAGGTACTTCTCCAATTCAAAGAGGAGAAGAGACAGAAAAGGCTTTACAAGCATGCTCCCACTCTCTCTCCAGTTCAAGAAAGTCCTGCACAGGAAGATGTGGCTCCACAAGAACCTCACGTAGATAAAGAAGAAGATAGGATCAAGATGATCAACTACCTGAGTGCCACAGGCTTCTATCAGGCAAATGCACTTCTTCCCCTGTCCTATGACTTCATTGAGTTCGAATACCTAAAGCAACTTGAGCTTGAGCTAGTCAAAGAAAGAAAAACAACCAAAAGGAAGCTAAGGGAAGAAGCTGCAAAGTCAAGAGCCATCATTCAAAAGAATGCAAAGAAGTCTGCTGACAGACAAAGAATGATGAGCTTCTTGAAGTTATATGGATTCTCCGGAAGGAGACTTGGCCCCATGTCTCTATCTACAATGGATGAGCATATAAGGGTGATCAAGCAGAAGATTAAAAGTGGAGAACTGATTGACTTGCACTCTCTTCCAAGTCAAGTCCCACCTGAAGTGGAGGTCAAGTTTGAACAACCTGAGACACCTCAACCAGAACCTCCAGCTAAGCCTCAGCAAACTTCATCTTCTGATCCAAGACAGGGTCAAACTCCCTCTCCTTCTGAACCTGTGAGGGAGGAACACCCAACTGAGAAAGACACCGATGATCAACATGGTGCTGCAGACTAGTCTTCTCAATTAAAGACATCTAAGAGGAAGAAGAAAATGGCTTCTAAACCAAAGACTAAGAAGAAGAAGCCAAAGTCATCTACCTCTACACCTCAGGCTGAATCAGATCAACCTGAGGAAGTGCATGATGAGGCAGCCCAATCAACTCCTATGCAAGTGGCTCCTCTAACAACTAAGACACCCATCTTGTCCTGGACTTATTCTACCAATCCAGAAAGATGGCATGTTATCAGAGATCAAGGTGTTGAGAATGTCTACTCCTGGCAAGACATAATCAACTTACCTCTGCATGATCTCTTTAAGATGAGAAGATACTATGAGAATCTTGATGATCCTGACCATCTAATGAAGAAAGGAATGGTCTTGATTGTACTAAAGGCTACCAACATCTAAAGATCTTCTAAGTGTTTTGGTAGCATCAGCCTAGGGGGAGTTTGTAAGGAATCCTTAAGTCTGATGCAACCCAAAACATCCAAAGTGTCTCAGCAACATGCACTAAGTACTGAAGTGAAGAATGCTTCGGAAGTTTTACACAATGCATTAGAAAATACTCTAAGTGTAAAATCTTCCGAAGCTAAGACCAATATCTTCCGAAGCCAAACATGAATTCTTCCGAAGCTTCAGAGACAAAGTATTCCGAAGCTTCATCCTTTGAAGACAGATTTCTTCCGAAGACTTTTAGTACACATGCTTTATCTGATGTACTGTTCCATAAAGCACCTTTTCCACTGCAACTCTGCAAGTCACCAACTAACATGGTTTGGTGAAAAAGTCCATGCTTTTGGTAACTGTACATTGAGGTCTTGAGTCTGTATACTTTCTACTTTATGTACTTTATCCTTTTTGTAATAGATAAGGATGTGAGCTATGGCATGTTATAGTCACAAGTCAAAAGGCAATCTGCCTTTTGACTCTACAATTGATTTTGTTTGTGTGTTTAGTCAATTGTATCCAGCTGGCTTTCAAAGTATAGCCAGCTGTAGGATGTAGTATAAGTATCTCATGTTCTTGTATCTTTTATCTCATGCTTTGAAACACTTGTAATAGAACATAGAGAAAGCAATATACTGCATTCTTAAAAACCATACTCTCTTGTTCTGTCTCTTACTTTACTTGTGCTTTTGTATCACTTTGGTTAACCCAGTTCACTGTTTGATTAAAGTTTAGTTAATCTCCTCTTTTTGTGTCGTTGTGTTGTAATTGTGTTAAAGCCCTTAAACGGTCCTGCAACATATATACATTTACATATATATATATATACATATATTCATATACATATATATATATATACATATATACATATATATGTATATATACATATATATATATGTATATATATGTATATATGCAGGATCGGTTGAAGTCACTTAACACTTTGTTTTTCTCTCAAACTCACTTGAACAACACTCAGATGAAGATAGAGTCAATAAAAGTTGGTCACAATATAGTAAGTAATAAAGAACACAGAAAGTAATTTTTAAGGTACTTGCATATATTGCTTCTCAACTCAAATATTACAAGACTCTTACAAGCTTATCTTTTCGAGTTACAATGAGAAACTATATATAATACTACCTACAACCGGATACACTTTGATGCCAGCTAGGATCCTATAACTAAAGCCTATACTACAAGACTAGAGTTTAAGGTATCTCAGATAAAGTCTTATCTGAGATATGGTAGTCAGGACATGTCCCTGACTTACCTTTTGTCATCAACTAAAGTTGGTAACATGTACTATCATAAAAGGTAAACAATGGAATAAAGTATGGTCAACTGCATGGCTCTTTGAGAAAACGCCATATAGTATTAGAGGTCTGCAGTGGAGTGTCAGAGACCATACTTATGTCCACTGGTTCATAGTAGTGTCTTCCGAAGGTTAAGTGGCTTTGGAAGAACACGTACTTCCGAAGCCACTTATACTTCGGAAGAGGCTGCTCTTTCCAAGACTTGGGAACTTCTTCTTTTCTTCATACTTCAAAAGTAGTCTTTTGATTGTTCTTCTAAGACTTGATCTTCGGAAGCATGCTCTTGACTTCGGAAGTAGAGTTCTGTCTTCGAAGTTGATCTTTCACTTTGTCTTCGAAAGAACTCTACAACCTTTGGAAGTTCCATGCTAAGCTTCAGAAGCCTTTGCATGTAGCACCAAAATTATCTAAGTGATTTGGTTTTGGTTGCACCAGCCTTCTTCTTGATCCAACAAACTCCCCCTAGGCTGATGCTATAAAAACCTCACTTGTTTCTGCTTCTCAAAACTTTCAACACCAAGGAGAGTAGATATTTATCTGTTTCCTTGTTCTTCCTTGATGTGGTGCTGAGAAGTTTGTACAAATCCTTGGTAGATAGGAAGTCCAGTCTGTCACCTTGGATGATGTGTACCCTCTGTTGTTGCCCTCTAAAAATAGTTAGTTGATGGGAACTATAATCATATTCTCATCTAACTATAGGTTCTAATTCGGGACCCTCTACCATCTGTATAAAGGTAGCACCCTTGGTAGGAGGTCTTTCCTTGTCTTCCTGTCTTCTAAATCTCAACTCTTCTTCAATCTTGGCTTTTGCAGTTAGCTCGGCTAGATGAAGTCTGCTGAGATGATTTCTGATGTGTGCAGTAGCTTTAGAGTTGGAGGGGTTGGAGAATGGCTTTTCAGCTAACTCAGCAATATCAAATCTGCTGGAGTGTAACAGTGAGGTTGCATTAAGTCTGTTGACTTCGCCATTCTCCCTTTCCACAACAAAGTTGTGAGAAGTTTCATCGAACCTCCACCGGATTATTCTCTTTCTAGGGACAAGAGACTGACTAGGAATCTTGTCCTCTTTCTTATATCCAGCAGAGTCACCAGTTTCCTTCTAAGTTTCTTCTCTTCATCATTCAGTGAATCTATGTTGAGGCTTAGAAGTCTAGCTTCCTGGTCCACTACTCCTCTAGGTAAATCAAGGAATTGATCTCTTGTGAGAGAACATGAAGATCCATCAACATAGGTGATATTGACAAAGTCTTCCTCACATGAGACTTCGCTAAAAGTTGTGCAGTTGGTGAGCTTAGTCTTGATTACCTTGAATTCCTCAAGAGAGAGATGTTAAGAAGGCTGAGGGGATGGTTGTTGGATAGGTTGTGGTTCAGAGGTTCTGGGAAGTGTTTTTAGTTGAAGGATGGGAAGTTTAGGTGGTTGAGGTGATGAAATGGGTGAGGGTAAGGATGTGGTTTCAGGGGTGAAGGGCTCAGTTTTGATGGTGAAGGGTAAGGGTGAGGGATCAGGTTATGATTGAGTAGTTACAGTGATGGTCATCCCCTTTACCCTTCTATACATCTCTTTTCTCTTTCCCAATCGGATGTCAGCCTTGATTCGCTGACAATCTGTTGGAGTGTCCTCTCTGACATAGGACCCACCTGCCTTCTAGAGAAGCCATGAGCCCAGAGATAGTCCTTCATCCAGGCCTTTTCACTGAGCTTCCTGGTTGCAGTGGACTTTGTTTCTTCCCCTTCTTCTTCGTTTCCTTTAGCTTTTCTCTTGCAGCCTTTCTTCTCTCCTTCTCCATTTGATCCTGCGCTTTGTTGTAGAGCCAAAGGATTGTTTCATTATTGTGTGGAGAGAGTTCTTGAAGATTGAAGCCTCTAGAGATTAGGAACTCTATCCTATCTCTCCTCTGCTACAAGTCAGCCTCCTTCTGTTCTTCTACTTTCTTTCTCTTTCTCTAAGGCCAACCTGGCTGCTTCTTGTTGTTTCTCATGTTGCAGTCTGGTTGCCTTTTCCAGTTTCACCAACTCCTCTAGTGGTAGCAAGAGTGTTTCTTCATTGGCAGCTCCCAATTGGATAAGTTGATCAATTATCTCTTCTTTCCTTTTGTTGTTGACACCCTCCTGATTGGCTGCAGCTGCTTTTGTACTAGCAGCTAGCAACTTCTCAGTTGGTAGTCTTCCTTTCTTCTTTAACTTCTTAATCTTCTCCTCTTCCTGAAGCTCTTCTGTAGTCATATTCCTTTTCCCTTTGTTGTCTTTTGAAGAGCCTGACTGTGGTGGTTCTTGGAGAGTGGATTCTGATTGTGAGAGAGGCAAAAAGGGTGTCTAGGATAGAGGTAGATTCAGAAAGTCCTCACTGTTCACCTCAGCTGCCATTTCTAGGATTGCATCTATGATGATCAGTTCCTCGGACATCTTGAACAGTCCTTCCGCAGCTTCCATTTCAGCTTTGGAAGATTCAACTTGTTCTTCCGAGGCTTTAACTTCAGCTTTGGAAGTTTGAGGAAATGGATATTCTGTGTCGGCTGTTTCAGTTGCTGGGCCATCAGTCCCCATTTCCCCTTTGAAATGAATCTTAGGTTCCACGTGGACCTTAGGTTGACCAACTTCTTCCACAGTGCTAGAAGGTGCAGTAAGCCTCTGAAGCTCTTCAGCTCCAAAGTAAATCATTGCAGCATCTGGGCTTGGCTGATCAGAATAGGATCTCAATAGAAACTTGGTGAAGAGTCTATAGAGATCTCTGAGCATCTTTGGGTCAATTTGAAATACAACTTGAGATGGCTCAGACAAAGTGATGACAGGAGTAGAAGATGTTGAAGTTGAAGTATGAATCTGAGGGTCCTCAAGTGTTTGTCTGTGAACATTCTCCCCCTTTTTGGTAGCATCATCTTGAGAGCTAGATGAGCTAGAGGAAGAAGTCAATGAGCCCTGAACAGGTACATGCCTAACAGATCTCTCGGTCTGTTTCTCAGCTAGTTGAGCCTTGAGATTGTCAATCTCAAGTTGTTGAGTAGCAGACCTTTCTTCTAAAGTCCTAACCAAGGATTCAAGGTTTGAGACTTTAGACAGAAGGTCTTTTATGAGGAGTTGCATGCTTCCTCATCTTCTTTTGAAGAATCACGGGGAGATGAGGTAACATACCTAGTATGTTCAGCCTCACCACCAGATGTGGTTTCTTGGCACCCTGGTTTCCCTTGCTAATGATGTCTCGTTTAGAGTCATCAAATGGCATGGTTGCCACAAATTCAGTCTCAGATATGTTACCACTATCCATAGGGTCCAATTAGGCACCCTGTGTAGTGGCAGCTGAATCTGCATGAATCCCCTCCACATTAGTGTGACTCACCTTAGTTGTGGGTTGCTGATGGGCGCTAGAGATAAAGGATCTCTCTGGGCTCTGCTGATCTTGTAGAGGGTGTTGTAGATCAATTTCATTACCATGGAGAGATGTTATCTGTTCATCAGTTTTAAAAAGAAGGTCAGTGAAGGATAGGGATGTTAAGCCTACTAATCCGGGACCTTGGTCAATGTCTACAGGCATTGAGCCTTTGGTAGGGCTGTCCCTTGTTGGCTGCTCAGAAGAGTGTAAATACTCATCCTGAGGGTTGTTGGTTTGGGTGTCGGGCTCATGGGTTTGAGACTGAGGAGACTCAAAGTCCAAATTGAGGTTGAATGAGAAGGATGGTGAGACCTCAGACTGAGCGGGAGACCATGTTTCCACTCTAGTCTTTTTGGATTGAATAGGAGGTGCTTGCTCAATCAGAGTAGATTGAACAAGGGTTTGTTTAGGGCGTCTCTGGTATGTGATGGTGATAGGTAGAGAAGGCAGTGTTGGCATTATGGAGGTGGTTGCTGGTGTGGGTTCATCACCTGTGGGGTGAACAGGGATGTCACCAGGAGCTATGCGTTCAATCATACCTTGAAGTAGAGAAGTGTACCTTCTAGTGAAGTTGGTGGACACCTTCTTCAAAGTCTTAAAGATGGTAAGCCTCATATGAGGGACAGTTAGAGCAGCTGCACCGACAAGCGTACTATGTTCCAACTCACAGTTGATTATGTGTTGAATGAATCAGGTATAC
The DNA here is from genome assembly GCA_025506515.1 of Flaveria trinervia. Classification (NCBI taxonomy): domain Eukaryota; kingdom Viridiplantae; phylum Streptophyta; class Magnoliopsida; order Asterales; family Asteraceae; genus Flaveria; species Flaveria trinervia. The sequence goes on from CM046447.1 coordinate 39,064,145, forward strand.
ATAAAGAATGTCTCCCTTTGAAGATTCCCAATCAGATTGGTGAACACAAATCTTGAGTAACTGAAGTGGAGGCCTCTCACCAATCCATGAACCAAGCATCCTAGTTCATACAGGATTTGATCCCATCCCCCAGATTTGTTGGACAGACAGTAGAGAACAACATGCAGGAGAAACTTCCAGTTGTAGGAGAAGTTGTACTTGTAGACTGTCGACCTGCTCACGTCTCCACCATATCCTATGAGGATATAAGTGTTGTCTAAATCTTCTTTGGGGAATTCAATAGGAGCTCCTTCATTGTGAAGCTCGAGATGCTCCCTGATAAGTTGTTCAGTAATGACCAACTCTTGTCCACAAATGCTGGACCTTAGTACACGAATCCCATTTAGGGTTTCGACTTGACCATTTTCCTAAAATTTGGCCATTTGATTGGAGTAAACAGTGGGGTTAACGATAAGGACTGTGTAGTAAGATGATTGGGGTGAGAAAGGAGATGATTTAAGAGAAGTCAGCATCTCTTGATGAATCAAGAAGTGCGACTTGGTTGTGCTGACGGTTGAGTGCCATTGGAGAAAGGTGAATGAGGATGAATTTGAGCTTGGGTAAAGTTGGAGTGGAGAAAATCTTTAGGGCAGTAAAAAATTGCAAGTAAGAAAATGAAAGTGAATAGTCGGGATTATTTAAAAGAGGGTGGAAAGGCGGTAATGGGGGTTAGGATAAGGTGATGTGATGTTTTAGTGGAAGAAATGATAGTGGCGGTAAGGTTAAAATCAGTTAAATAATCTGACATCATTAACAAAATATTTGCTTTTTACAATGTGGGGCCCAAGAGATTTCTGTTACACAGTAAAATCTCTCTTCCAAGTATAAAACATTTCCGAAGGTAATTTGTCTTCCGAAGGCAATTCTTACTTCCGAAGCAAAGACTTTTCTTTCGAAGGTCAGGATTGCTTTCCGAATGGAGAGTGTGTGTAAGCCTCGGAAGTAGATCTGATATGAAATCAATCGCTTCTTCCGAGACCAAAAACTCTTCCGAGAAGAAAATTATCCTTTGAGAAATTTTTGCTTCAGAAGATATGAAAATAACTTCCGAGGGTTAATTTCTCTTAGGAAGAAATTTATACTTAGAAAATTTCAGAGAGATCTTTTGTAACAGGGCTTAAATTCTATTGACATAAGACATTACATATTAAAAGGTTTTCAAAAGAGGTAGGCTAATCAATGTTTATCATCCCAATAGCTGTGATGAGATACTTGAATCTTTGTTCATCAAAAGCTTTGGTGAACAAATCAGCATATTGTTCATTTGAGTCAACTTTGATTAGCTTAATCAGATTTTTCTCATGAATATCTCAAATGAAATGGTACCTGATGTCAATATGCTTTGTCTTGGAGTGCTTCACCGGATTTTCAGTAATGGAAATAGCACTGTTGTTATCAATATGGATAGGAGTACTCATAAAGTTGAATCCATAGTCTAACATCTGATTCTGAATCCATAGCAGTTGAGCACAGCAGCTAGCAGCGACAATGTATTCAGCTTCAGCAGTTGATATAGAGACACAAGATTGTTTCTTTCATTTCCATGAGATGATCCTTCCACCAAGAAATTGACATCCTCCACATGTGAATTTCTTGTCAATGTTGCAGCCGTCATAGTTGCTGTCAGAGTATCCATAGAGATTGAAATCCTTGTTTCTAGGATACCAGAGACCTAGTTTAGGTGCTCCTTTGAGGTATCTGAGGATTCTCTTAATAGAAGCTAGATGAGACACCTTTGGAGCAGCCTGATATCCTGCACATATACAGGTAGCAAACATGATATCAGGTTTACTGGCTATGAGATACATCAAAGAACCAATAATTACCCTATACTGATGTTGATCAGTATCCACCCCGTCAAGATCAGGACAAAGATTGTGGTTCTTGGGTATGGGTGTCTTGGCCGGCTTACAATCTTTCATCTCAAATATTTCTAAGATGTTAGAAACATACTTAGATTGATTAATAAAAACCCTTCCTTCATTTGCTTCACTTGAATTCCAAGGAAAAAGTCCATTTTTCCCATGGAACTCATCTCAAACTTTTTCTTTATAATGATTTCAAAGTCCTTACACATTTGGTCATTTGAAGAACCAAATATGATGTCATCGACATAGACTTGAACAAGCAAAATGTCCTTTCCAGACTTTCTGATGAAGAGAGTCTTGTCAATGGTACCTCTAGTGTAGCCAATCTTCTGAAGAAACTAAGACAGAGTCTCATACCACAGCCTAGGTGCTTGGTGCAGCCCATATAGAGCTTTATCCAATTTGCACACATAGTTGGGGTGTTATGGGTCTTCAAATCCTAGAGGTTGGCACACATAGACTTCCCTATCTATATCCCCATATAGAAAGGCACACTTGACATCAAGCTGGTAAATAGTGAAGTCCTTGGATGCAGCGTAAGCATGGAAGATCCTAACTGCCTCAAGTCTTGCAACAGGTGCAAAGACATTAGTATAATCGATTCCTTCCTCTTGGGTGTATCCTTGAACTACAAGTCTTGCTTTGTTCTTGATGATCAAGCCTCTATCATCTCTCTTGTTTCTAAAAACCTATTTAGTGCCTATAGGTACTTGACCAGATGGTAGCGGACATAGGTTCCATACCTCCTGCCTCTTGAATTGAAGCAGCTCCTCTTGCATCGATTCAAGCCAGCTACTATCCTTCATGGCATCTTCCACCTTCTTGGGTTCCATCTGGGATAAAAAGCATGAGTACAAGCAGACATTCTCATGATGAGTCTGCCCTCTTGTTCTCACACCTTCGGAGACATCCCCTATGATGTTCTCAGTTGGATGAGTGTTATGAATCCTAAGACTAGAAATCACTTCCAGTTGCAGAGATAGATCCAGATTGGACATATTCTGCTAAGGAACTAGTACACTTTGTCCAGCTGTTGTTTCAAAGTCATTCAATGAGGACTGATTGAATGAATGAGAAACATCATCAACGGTTGGCTGTGAAGTAGTATTAATAGTTGTTTGTTCCTTCTGAACACTACTTCCTTCTGCCTGGTGTTGTGGTGGATCACCTGATGAGTTTTGAGGCTCAGCAAGTGATTCACTTATTGAAGCTTCACCATTCCATGATATGGTTAAGCTGTCAGATCTTTGAATGGTGGAAGCTTCATTTATTGCAGCTCTTGGAGAATTTCGAAGAGGTTTGGGTAGCTCAAATAGTTGATCATCAACAGCAGCATCAACATCATTTTGAGCACCTGTTCCAGCTGAAACATTCTCACAAGATGGTTTAGAATAGTTTGGAAACAATTCTTAATCAATGATATGATTAGGGCCATTCCCCCTAACACAAGGAGTGTGCTCATTAAGAACAATATTGGATGACTCCTCAAATTGGTGATTCTTAATGTTATATACTCTATAAGCTTTGGAGCTAGAACAGTATCCAACAAAGATAGCATCATTCGACTTTTCAACAAATTTTGCTAAATTGTCCTTTGTGTTAAGTATGGTACACCTACTGCCAAAGGACCTTAGAAAGCCATTGAATGGTGGCCTCTTGTTACATAGCTCATAAGGGGTTTTTCCATGTGGCTTAACTACAAGAACTCTATTCTGCACATAGCATGCAATGCTAACTGCCTCTGCCCAGAAAGTTAGAGGTAGTTTTGAATCGGCTAACATAGTTCGAGCAACCTTAATATGTGTCCTGTTTCTCCTCTCAACAACACCGTTTTGTTGAGGAGTTCTAGGAGCACTATATTGTCTGCCAATCCCTTTTGAGTTACAGAATGAGTCAAGAAAAACTCAGTCCGTTGATCACTTCTAATAATCTTAACCTTGTGATCAATTTGATTTTCTATTTTAAGAATAAAATATTTTAATGTTTCAGCAATTTCGTCTTTAGTTCTTAAAAAGAATACCCATGTAAATCTTGTAAAATCATTAACTATCACAAGGTAGTATGATTTCCTTCTAATGCTCATTATACTTGTGGGACCAAAGAGATCCATGTGCAATAAGTGTAATAGAGTAGTTATAGAGTTAACACATTTGGATTTATGAGAGGTCCTGTGTTGCTTCCCTTTCAAGCATGCAACACAGTTATCTTTTCAGAAAAACTCCTTTTTAGGCAAACCATGTACCAAGTTATTTTTAGCCAATTTATTCATTGTCTTAAAATTTACATGACACATACGTTTATGCCATAGTGTTGACTCATCACTATTAGCTTTGGAAAGAAAGCATGATACTTCACCTATTAGGGAAGCATTGTTCATATCTAGCTTGTACATATCCCCTTTTCTGGGAGATATAATAAGCACCAAATCTGGAGGAATGGTCATCCCTGGTTGAGGATAATGCACTCATGTTCTGTGGAAAGAATCTGGTGCTTTTGATCATAGAATTAAGAAACACCTAACAGATTGTGTTCAAGCTGTTTGACAAAGTTGACTTTGTCAACTTTTAACTTACCATTGGATATACTCCCTCTGCTAGAAATATATCCTCCGGCCTCACCTCCAAATTGGACAGGACCTCCATCATAGTGTTGAAACTGTTGAAGGAGAGATCTGTTCCTTGTCATGTGCCTGGAGCATCCACTGTCCATAATCCAGACATTGTTGTTCTTGTCATATGGATGTCCCTGCATATAAGATGAGATTGTTAGTTTTGATTGGAAGCCCAAGCCTTGTTGGTCTTGGGTTCTTCCAAGGATAATGACATAATTGAACCAAAAGATATGCATGGGGGTTCAACATATGTCTTTGAAGAAGTGGTTTGGGCTGCATCATCTTCCTTGATCTTTTAGTCCATCCTTTGGTCAATCTTGGAGGATGACCTTATAGAGGCTTTTGCAGCATGGCCTTCTTCTGAAGCTTCTTTCTTTTTGGTAGAAGTCTTCACCACCTTTTATTCGAAGCAGTCTTCTTCTGGGATGGTTTCAAGGGAATCTTCTTGTTCTTCCGAACTTTAGTAGCATTTGCTTCCGAGGCCATTTTCCCTTCGGAAGAAAGAGTTTCTTCCGAAAGCAACCTTGCTTCGGAAACCAACTTTCCCTTCTTCATCACTTGAACCGTTTGAAAAGGTCCAAATGTGAAACCTTCCTTGACTCTTCTTTCCTAACATTATTTGCATAATGTGTGCTTGCAGGATTGTAGTAACAATCTTTTTCCATGTGGTTGTGCCGACCACACATAATGCATGCAATGTTAGTCTTTTGGGACAGTGAGGGTTGCTATTTCTTGGGCTTATTCTCTTCATCAGCAACCTTTCCCTTCAACTTCTGATCCTTTGGTAGGACAAAAGTGCTGGTATTACACTCCTTTCTTGAATTAGAAGTACCTAACACTTGGAATCCAGCTGAGATAAAGACACCTTTCTGCTTTGGGTCTATCTTCAGCTTAGGGTCTATCTTCAGCTTAGACTCAGCCACTTTCTTGGCAGTTCTTCTAGCAACTTTAGCTCTGCTTCTTCTGGCCTTAGTGGTTAGGATTTGATCTTCACAGGACGAGACGGGTACTTCTACCTGTTTCTTTCCTGTGGTGGCCACTATTGTTGTTTCATCCTTCAACTCTTGTGAGGTAGGGTCAATAGTTGGAACCTATTGCTTCTTAGTAACACATCTAGGTTGTCTGATAGACTCATAAGAGTGTGGTGGAGCGATTTCATTGGTTCCCAACCCTTCTTTGTTTTGATAACAGAGTTTGGAGTGGAAGGATGATGCAAGAATAGCTTGGAAATTTTGCTCAGAAATAGCATGCTTCCTGGCCTGAGCCTCAGCAGTGACAAGCTAGGCTTGAGCCTCAGACAATTTGGATATCAGATCCTTGATTTGAGTCTTGTAGTTGGTGTGTTCATGTTTTAGAAAAGACACAATTTTCTCTAACTCCTCAATTTTCTTTTGATAGTCAGACTCAGCTCTCTTAAAATCAGATTTTAAAATATTTAACGACTCAATATCATATCTGATTTCCATATTATAATCCTGATGAAGTTTAACTTTAGCTATACAGGCTAGAGTACAGAGATGTTCATATACCTGAGTATCATATGTTCCTACCATGAGAGCTTGAGCAGGAGTCACATCCTATACCATGAAGATCTAGTCAACTTCTTGAGCCATTGCAACTATTTCAGTTGACTTTCTAGTGGGCTTTGAGGTTGAGGGATGTGTGGAGGCCTGTGGGGTTCCCGGATTGGTCTTGGGAGCCTTGACTTCCCTTGCAAAGTGACTGAGTTGGTTACAGTTGTAACACTTTGCTTTGGTCTTGTCAAACCCAAACTTACTGGTAGTTGGGTTTTGAGGGAATTGCCTTCCAGTTTTCTTAAAGAACTTCTTTGCTTTATAAGTTAAAAGAGCCATCTGTTGGATAATGTCCACATACTCTACATCATCTGGATTAAAACACTCAAGATCATCAAAACAGTATTGAAAATCACCGGAGTGTCCACTTCCTAGACAAAGGCACAACTTTCCTAAAAGGAATTGTGTTAAGCCTGTTGAGACCTTAGAGTCTTAGGAAAAATGATGTAAGGTCCAGAAAAGCAGGATGGTTGCTGGTAAGTCAGGTAGTGCTAAGGTTGTGGGGGGTGCTGAGCATTCTGTAACCATTAAAGCGTTGCTAGCAGGAAGACTCAGAGGTCGGCTTGCTTGGTGGCCCTTCTTACTTTCCATCTCTAAACGATATTCATCAAGGATGCCGTAAAGTTCAGTCATAGTAAGAGTGTTCAAGTTCTCTGTCCTCTTGACAGAGACATTGTGAAATGTTCACTCGTTTGGAAGAGCACTCATGAACTTTCTCGTGAGATCTTTGAGTTCAGGAGTGATCTTCACAGACTGAAGAGAGGAGATAAGATCCATATACATGAAATAGTGCTGGCTGAGGGTCTCTCCAGCAATATAAGTGAAGTTCTCGAACTGCTGCTTCAGTGAGTCCTTCATTAAGTCGTTGGAGCTTGAGTACATCTGAGCAAGAGCATCAAACAATTCCTTTGCAGACTTACAATGCTCAAACCCCACCATGATGGAGTTTGGTATTGCAGTCATGCGAATTGTCATAAAATTCCTGTCGATGTCTATCTTCTTTCGGTCTTCGTCAAAATAGTCTTCAACAGCCTTTTCTATCATGGCACCATTTCCACCAGGTGATGCCACCTTTGGCTTATACGGGCTCTTAACAATGGAGTTCCACATCTAGCTATCTTGGTATCTAATGAAGCCTTCCATTCTTCTGCTCCAAGACCTGAAGTTTTCAGGAGTAATGATGGGAGCCTTTGTCATAGTTCCCATATCTACTTTGGATTTGTTAAGGGCCATTTTGAGTGAGTGAGTTGTAGGAAAACAGGTTGATTTGGATGGTTAGATCATGCAATCAAGAGCCTAAGAAGCTCTGATACCAATTGCAGGATCGGTTAAAGTCATTTAACACTTTGTTTTTCTCTCAAACTCACTTGAACGACACTCAGATGAAGATAGAGTCAATAAGAGTTGATCACAATATAGTAAGTAATAAAGAACACAGAAAGTAATTTTCAAGGTACTTGCATATATTGCTTCTCAACTCAAATATTACAAGACTCTTACAGTCTTATCTTTTTGAGTTACAATGAGAAACTATATATAATGCTACCTACAGCCGGATATACTTTGATACAGCTGGGATCCTACAACTAAAGCCTATACTACAAGACTATAGTTTAAGGTTTCTCGGATAAAGTCTTATCTAAGATATGGTAGTCAGGACATCTCCCTGACTTACCTTTTGTCACCAACTAAAGTTGGTAACATGTACTATCGTAAAAGGTAAACAGTGGAATAAAGTATGGTCAACTGCATGGCTCTTTGAGAAAACACCATACAGTATCAGAGGTCTACAGCGGAGTGTTAGATACCATACTTATGTCCACTGGTTCATAGCAGTGTCTTTCGAAGGTTAAGTGGCTTCGGAAGAACAAGTACTTCCAAAGCCACTTATACTTCGGAAGAGGCTGCTTCTTCCAAGACTTGGGAATTCTTCTTTTCTTCATACTTCGGAAGTAGTCTTTTGATTGTTCTTCTAAGCTTGATCTTCGGAAGCATGCTCTTGACTTCGGAAGTAAAGTTCTATCTTCGGAAGTTGATCTTTCACTTTGTCTTCAAAAGAACTCTACAACCTTCGGAAGTTCCACGCTAAGCTTCGGAATCCTTTGCATGTAGCACCAAAATTATCTAAGTGATTTGGGTTTGGTTGCACTAGCCTTCTTCTTGATCCACAATATATATATATATATATATATATTATATATATATATAATATATATATATATATACTATATACATATACATATACACACATATATATATACATATACATATATATATATATTCATGTCATGTGTAGTAATTTTTTGTATTGAGTAAATAAAGAAAACCCTAGTTGCAGCCTATGGACGTAGGTCACACCAACCGAACCACGTTAAATTCTTATGTTGTTTATTTTCTGTCTGCGTAATATTTGTTTGTGCTCGTGTGTTGGTTTCATTGCATCACTTGAGTCCTAAAAAGTGGTATCAGAGCTTTGGCTTGTTTAACATACGGTGGCACGGAAAACGATTCGCAGAAGTTTAGTTTTCTCTGCGATTAGGGTCGGCGGTTTTGGTCGATCGAGAAAGCCCTTTTGGACTCGATACATTATTTCTTATAAAAGAATATTAGAATATTATTTTTTCTTGGTTGTTGTGTTGTTTACATAAAAGAAAATTTCACTTTAGATTTAAGCTTTCTTTTCTACTTTGGAAACAAAAAGTTTTTTTCCATTTGTTAACGTGAAGGAGTTGCCCGTGAACAAGGTTTGGGCCAAAGTTTCTTATGTGGGTTGTATACAAGGAGTTGAAGTCGGCTAAAGTTTTAAATTTGAAATTCATAAGTCGTACCAATTAAAAGGTCTTTGGGAGTTGTGTTCTCTTTTCTTTTTTTGAAAACGCAAAGTCATCACCAAAGTGGGAGTTAGGTTTTTTTTCTTGGGTGTAGTTTTTTTCTATATCAATTGAGCAAGTTCTTAATATTTTGACTATTATTATCAATCGTGTTTGAGGAATCGTGTTTTGGGAAAGTAATATAAATTCGGGTTTGAATTTTTCTAAAAAGGTTAATTATTTGTAGGATCAAATCGGTCAATTGACAGTGTTCAGTAGAACAACTGTCAAGTTAAGACCTGTGCCATTGTAGTGTCTGATTACTATTTGATTTGCTTCTTGTTTGCTGTTTGAGATGGCTAAAGACGAGAAGGTTACGGTCAAAATATTTAATGGTTCTGATTTTAGTTGGTGAAAATGCAAATAGAATCATTGTTATGTCAAAATAACTTGGATATGGTACTAGGAGAAAAACCTCAGAAAAATAGAGCAAGCTTATTGGGAATCAAAGGACAAAAAGGTCCGTGCGGTTATTATATTGGCTTTGATGAAAAATGTTGCTTTTAATGACATTAAGGAAACCACGGCTCGTGGTATGATGACTGCTTTGTCAAATTTGTTTAAAAAACCATCTGCGGTGAATAATGTGTTCTTGATTCGGGAGCTGGTGAACACAAGGATGAAAGAAGGAAGCTTAGTTACCGGTCACATCAACAATCGAAATTCAATCTTACAAAACTTGTATTTGTTGGTATTAAATTTTATGATGAAGTTCAGGCTCTATTACTATTGTTGTCTCTGCCTCATAGTTGGTCTGACTGCAATTTCAAGTTCTATGGGGACTATGGGTTTCACTCTCAACGGTATTCAGGATCTAATTATATGAAGATGTCAGAAGAAAGAACTCGGGTGAATCATCAAATAGTGAGCTACTAAATGTTGACAGGAGTCAGGGTAATAATAGGAATAGTGGGAGTCGGGGAAGGAGTTCATCTAAACCTAGGAAGAATTTGAAATGCTGGAGCTGCAATGAGATGGAACATGTTAAGAGTGAATGTCTAAATAAGGAATAATTAAACATTACGTCCGGGATGTTTCTTATGATTATGCATTGATACGCAGTGTTGAAAATAGTGTGCACTCTTGGGTCATGGATCTAGGGTTTCGTTTCACGCCATGGACAATGCGGAAACGACGGTGAATCTAAAACATGGTGATTTTGTAAAGGTACAATTAGCCAATGACGAGATACTTGAGGTAACTAGCATGGGGGATATTGATTTAGTCATGTCATGGGTACTACATGGAACCTAAAGAATGTCATAATGGTTTCAAGGCTAAAGAAGAAACTAATTTTAGTTGGTCAGCTGCATGAATAAGGACTGGAAGTGAGGCTTGGTGGTGGTAAATAGAGGGTAATCAATGGTAATCTCGTTATTGCTCATGATATGAAGCGTGGATCATTGTATATGGTTGAAGTACCTGCTAAGGGATGAATGATCGTCCCAGTTAAGCATGACAAAGTCTGGTTCGCTAAATCTGGTGCTAAGAGAGTTCATTTTGCAAATGTGAATTCTGGAGCGGGGATGTTAGGTGAATGTACGAAAGTCTAAACCATTCAGGGGATTCAATTATAGTGGGAGCACGGGACGTGTTCCAAGTACAATTACAAAGAAACATTGGGTTTTATAGACTAAAAATGAAAAATTATCTCCTGCCATTTTTTTTGCTAAATTGGAGAGTGACAATTATCCTTAATGTATCTTTGAATCGGTTTTGACAAGACCAAAGCTAAGTGTTACAATTGTAACTAGCTAGGTCACTTTTCCAGGAATTGCAAGGCTCCCAAGTCTAATCCGGAAACCACTCAAGCCTCCACACATCCTACCACACCCAAAGCCTCAGGAAAATCAACTGAACAACACACATCTGTTGTTGCTCAAGAAATTGATCGGAGCTTCATTGTACAAGATATGACTGCTGCTCAAGCATTGATGGCTGGAACTGATGACAGTAAGGTATTTGAACACCTCTGTACTCCAGCTTGTATTGTCAAAGTTAAAATGTATGAGGACTACAATATGAAAGTTAAATTTGATATTAAGTCTTTGAATATCCTTAAGAGTGATTTTAAATGACTGAATCTAACTATAAAATGAAAATTGAAGAGTTAGAGAAAACTATGTCCTCTTTAAAACATGAACATACCAACTATAAGACTCAAATCAAAGATTTAATATCCAAATTGACTTAGGCTCAAGCCTAGCTAGTAACAACTGAGGCTCAAGCCAGGAAACATGCTATTTCTGAGCAAAACTTCCAAGCCATTCTTGCATCATCCTCCTACTAAAAATTGTTATCAAAATGAAGGTGGGTTGGGAACCAATGAAATAGCTCCACCATATTCTTAGGAGTCTATCAAACAACCAGATGTGAGACTAAAGAGCAAAAGGTTCCAACTATTGACCCACCACCCTATGAGTTGAAGAATGATGCAACTATGGAGACCATCATAGGGAAGGACCAGGTAACCCAACCCATTCCCACTAGTGATGATCATCCCCTAACCACCAAAGCTAGAAGAAACAGGGCTAAGGCAGCCAGAAAAACTGCCAATAAAGTGGCTGAGTCCAAGCTGAGGATAGACCCAAAACAAAAAGAATGTGTTCATTTTAGCTGGATTCCAGGTAGTTGGAAACTCTGATCTAGGAAAGAAGCGTAGTACCAGCACTCCTGTCCTACTTAAGGATCAGAAGTTGATGGGGAAGACCGTTGATGAAGATAAAAAGTGCAAGAAACAACTATCTTCACATCCTACAAAGGTTAACATTGCAAGCATAATGCGTGGTCTGCACATCACATGGCTAAAGATTGTTACTATAATCCTACAAGCACATATTATGCCAATAATGTTAAGAAAGAAGGAGTCAAGAAAGGATTCACATGTGGACCTTATCACATGGTTCAACTGATGTGGAAAGGAAAGCTTGTTTCCAAAGCAAAGTTGCTTTCGGAAGAAACTCATTCTTCCAAAAGGAAAATAGCTTCAGAATATAAGGCAAAGAAAATTCAAAAGAACAAAAGAGTTCCTTTGAAACCTTTCAAAAAGAAGACTGTTTTGAAAGAAAAGGTGAGGAAAGCTTTTTCCGAGAAGAAAGAAGCATCAGAAGTATGCCATGCTGACCAAGCTTTATCAAGCTCGTCTACACTAATCAACCAAGGGATGGAATGGAAGATCAAACAAGATGTTGTAGCCCAAAACTCTTCTTCACAAACATCTATTGAACCTTCATGCATACACTTTGTTCAATTATATCATCCTCATGGAAAAGCCCAAGACCAACAAGGCTTTGGTTTCCAATAACAACTAACTTTTCACCTTATGTACAGGGACATCCACATGGCAAGAATGACAATGTGTGGATTATAGATAGTGAATGCTCCAGGGACATGACTGGGAACAGATCTCTTCTTTAACAATTTCAACATTTTAATGCTGGAAGATACATTTCTGGCTAAGGAAGTGTATCCAATGGCAAGTTAAAGGTGGACAATGTAAACTTTGTCAAACAGCTTGAACATAATCTTTTATGTGTTTCTCAATCTATAACCAAAAGCACCAAATGCTTTTCATAGAACATGAATGCATTATCCTCAAACCTAGGATGAGAATTTCTCAAGAATTGGTGCTTCTTAGATCTTCCAGAAAAGGGGATATGTACAAGTTGGATATGATTAATGCTTCCTCATTGGGTGAAGTATTATGCACTCTTTCCAAAATTGATGGTGATGAGTCAACTCTGTGGCATAAACGAATGTGTCATGTAAATTTTAAAACCATGAATAAATTGTTTAAAAATAACTTGGTACATGGTGGCCTAAAAAGGAAATTTCTGAAAGATAACTGGTTTGCATGTCTAAAAGGAAAGCACATAAAGCATCTGATAAATTAAGAAGTTAACTCTATCACCACTCCATTACAATTATTGCACATGGATATATTTGGTTCTACAAGTATAATGAGTATTGGAAGAAAATCATACTGTCTTATGATTGTGATGATTTTACTAGATTCACATGGTTATCTTTTTGAAAACTAAATATGAAATGGCTAAAACTTAAAATATTTTCTTCTTAAAGAGAAAAAAAATTGATCACAAGGTTAGATTATTAGAAATATCAAGGGACTGAGTTTAAGAATCAAGTTCTTGACTCATTATATAACTCAAAAGGGATTGCTAGATAATATAGTGCTCCTAGAACTCCTCAACTGTTAGGATCAGTGATCTATGTTTGATTGATTAAAGAGTATAGCAGCGGAAATCGATCAATGAATTAGCCAATTCACAAACGAAAACGATATTCAATGAAGAACAAAGACGGTTATAGAGAGAGAATTTCTGCAAATATATTTCATTCAATATTCGCTTTCGTGGTAACAAAATGTCACACTTACAATTAGGTCGACACCTCTTATATAAGAGATGTGACGTCTGCTGATGTCACTTGATAGTGACAACTAACAGATTTATTACAACTAAAACACAACTACTGAAGATGTCAAAACAGCTGACATCTCCTTACAAAAATGCTAAGTGTTATCAGTTGTTATAACTACTGAAAAACATAAAACTACTGAAACTACAACGACTGAAGAACAAGCTCTTCAGTCGTTTTACAAAACTACTGAAACTAAAAATATAAAACTACTGATATCACAACTACTGAAGAAGTATTCTTCAGCTGTTGTGACAAACTACTGAAACTTCAGTAGTTGGTCTTCAGACTTGAACTTCAGATGTTTCATCAGCTGATGACTTCAGTAGATATCATCAGCTGATGTCTTCAGTCTTTGTCTTCAGACTTTGTACATCAGTTGTTGATCTTGATCTTCAGTCTGTAAACTCTTCAGCTGTTGTACTTCAGTACTTTGGTCTTCAGCTTCAGCACTGTGTTCTTCAGCTGTTCAGCTTCAGTACTTGTGTTCTTCAGTTGTTGTACTTCAGCACTTTAGTTCTTCAGCTGTTGAAGTCTTCAGCACTTGATCTTCAGCTGTTGAAGTCTTCAGCACTTGTCAAACTGCTGATGAAGCTTTCAGCAGTTGTTGTGATACCATGTGGGACTTAGAGGTTTTCTGATCTTGGCTCATTGGTTCTTTTGGTCCAACAAACTCCCCCTGAACCAATGCAGCCAAAACCTCTAATTTATTTATTATTCCACTTATTGTTGGCAAGAGGTTGGTCTTTTTCCTTCTTGATCAGTAGAGAAGATGACCCATATAAGCTCCGGCCTGGGAAGAAGTCTCGGATATTTGTTTGGCAAGATATGAATGGGAACTCTGTTTTGGGGAACTGGACACAGTGTTGTTATCCCATTCATGAGATCTACTTCCCGTGTATGAGCCTGTAGGACTCTAGGTGTAGGCTTTAAGAAACATGATTTGTTCTTCCATGGTCAGGTTCTCGGCTTCACCATCAAATAATCCTTCTCGCCCATACAGCTCTGAGATGTACTTGTCCTGTTTGCCGTTTTTCGAGCTCAACTGTTGTAATTTGTCTATATGCAAACTCATCAGGATGAGTCCCTTCGAGTAGCAACTGAGCTCATTCTGTTTGAAGTTCTCAAGCCTCTTGTAGACTAACCCCTTTTTGATAATTCTGTTCTCTAGCATCTTCTGGGGTGGTTGTTTAGTCTCGTAGGCCTTCTTGAAATCTTCGACAATCTCCCAGGGTGATTACAAGGGCCACTGTGATCTCTTCATCTACGATCCTCTTGACTTGACCCTTGTATCTCGAAGGAATGTCTTTCTTTACAATCCTGTGAGGGATCAGGCCATACTCTCACCCTTTCCTTCTGATATTGAAATGTGTTGGCGAGAGTGTACATCCTCAGCGTCTTCTTTCTTCATGCTGATAATTGATGAGGAGGCAGCATAGTTTTGTCAATGCTTTTCAGCATTTCATCATCATGAAGCTTTTGCTGCTCCTCTTCTTCAATTTTTACTCTCACAACATCCATCTGTGAGGTGGGAGTGATGGGCATAGGTTTGGCTTTCGCCAGTGTTAGGACTGCAGACAGAGGCATCCTATCTTCTTCCACATCATCCTCTTTTCTTCTTCTTCTTCTAGCCTCAACACCCTTCTCTTCTTCTTCTTGGGTGCATCATCGGCTATTGGTTTAGATGGTAAGGAGTTGGTTTTGTGGGTTGTGATTGTGTTTGGATTTGGGCTTTGAGATTGGTTTGGAGATTTGAGGGGTAGGCTGGTTTTGAGTGGGTGGAAGGGAAGGTTTTTCCAGCATTTTGGTTTTGAGTTTAGCCTTTGTAAGTTTTGCCATTTCAAACCTTTTTCCAGCCCGGCCTCATCAAGGGCTTCAATGATAATCCCCTTGTGGAATTGCTCAGACAGACAGATTCTGGTGGCTATAGCCAGAATACTGTCTCTGGTCCACGCGCCGAATCTCCATCAAAGATCTTCCTAAGTATTTGGCAATAAAACGGATCATGATCTCCAATCTCTCCTTTTCAAGTGCATCATACCCAGCCCATCGGTTTGAATCTCCTCCACTTCCAACTTTCTGATTTCACTATCTAATGTGGCTGTATCAAAACCTTGCCTGAAAAGTTGCTCAATGATTTTATCCATGGATCGGCTGTGTGTATCATCAGCATCTTTTACCAGCTCTTCCAAGGATTTTCTTCAGCAGTAGGCTGATCATCAGCACTTTTCTTTCGTTTATAGGTGATCAGTTGTTGCTTTTCTTTTTCCACTCCTGGGCTTGCTCTTGGGCCTTCTCATCCTCTGTTCTTTTCCTCTTCTTTTCTTTCACTGCAGTACTCTCCCCCTTTTTGGATGCATTGGTGGTAGGGGTTTGTATAGCAGAGAGTGTCTTTGCACAGCAGCATCAATCAATGGTTGTAAAGTTGAGGAAAGCCTCTCATCAATGGCTTTAGTCACAATGTCAGTGATTATGGGTGTGATGAGAGGGAGGGAATTTTGAAGGACAACAACTATTTGCTCAGGAGGGTTCTGTTCCTGAGAAATAGTGCCAGAAGCAGAGGCAGGTGGCTGAGTTGTTGGGAGGCTCAGTGTTTGGGGAACCTTCAACGGAAGGTGCCATCTGTGGGTTGGGGAGGCAGATGGTCTTTCTCCTTGCGAGAGTTGGTCAAATAGGTTTTGCAGCCTACTGACTTCCTCCTCAAGGATTGTGTTCTGGGCAAGAACATCGTAGAAAAAGCCCAGGTCATCATCAGCAGAAGCTGAATCACCTGACCTCCTGCTTGGAGCAGGATGTACATGCACTGGGTGTAGACCAGTTGTAGCATGTGCCCCTTTGTTCTTGGTACTGGGGACTTCCAGCCTCAGGACTACGTCCATCATCAGCTGTTGCCTCTAGTGAGGTCTTAGCAATGTTACCAGCCTCATTCTGATCATGTGCTGATGCACAGAGGTGGCAGCCTCACTAGATATTCTAATCTCCCTATCTACACCAGGAGATAGAATTTGTAAAACCCTGTGCTGTGGGTTGTCAGAAACATGTTGATCCTCTTCCTCAATGTCTGTGGTTCTCCCCTTTGTTGGTGGTTGTTAGGGAGGAGGAGAGGCATGCAACTGAGTCAGCACGTTGGCAATAATTATGGTTGGACTTTGGGGGGCGGTTGCATGGGGTGAAGGGATAGAAGCAGTGTGCACCTGGGGAGGAAGGTGCTCTTCAATGGCAATCCCCTCAAGTGAGGAAGATCCCAGATGTGTGGGTACCCCTTTTGTGGTTGTTGCAGGCTCCTGTTGAGAGGAATCCTGAGCGGCTATGGCTGGAAGAGTCCTGATATCAACTAGGGGGTTATAACCAGTGGATATATCCTGCGTTTGTGTTGCAGGGGCATCCTCAGGGGACTCATTTCCTGAGTAGCCGTTTTGGGTTTCTTTTTGGTGGGTTTGGTGGGGACTTTGTTCTGATGGAGGAAGCTGTGGTTCCCTGTGCTTGGGCTTTAGCATTCGGGCAGCTTCTTTGAGTGTAACGTCGGAGTTGTGCCTGGAGTATACCTCAACCAAAACAGCTGGTGCAGGGACTCCAAGGCCAACAAGGCCATCAGATTTTAGTTCATCCAAAAGAATGGCCATTAGAAACCTGGGATATAATGGCCATCGATTTGCCACAGGTTTCTGAGCCAAGTTTTTTATTTCTAGGAACACAATTTCAGAAAAATTTAACGGTTGGTGTTCTAGAATAGAATACAATACCTGTTGCCAGTGGGATGACATTTGATCCCAAGAAGATGTCTTGGAGGCTAAGCAGACATTTACCATGTGAAAAATAAGTTTCTCAACGTCATGGAAATGTTTCTTTAGAATGGTTGTAGCTCGAAGATCACCTTCATACCCATGATTGATAAAGGACATATCGGTTATGCCCTTTGGGTATGCAGTCACAGCGGTGGAATCGTGTAGATGTAATGCCGACGAATAATGTCGGCGCGGTAACGACCACTGGTTTCTGGTTGATAAGGGACCGAACAGAGATCTGACCGGTAGACTCATCGGTATAAACAGAAGCATTTGACCAGAATTGACTGAGGGATTCAGGGTAATGGTTGGATTCATGAGAAAGGTGTCCGATATGGGGAATCCACCATTAAGTCAATGGCATTATC
Source organism: Flaveria trinervia (assembly GCA_025506515.1). NCBI lineage: Eukaryota > Viridiplantae > Streptophyta > Magnoliopsida > Asterales > Asteraceae > Flaveria > Flaveria trinervia. Next base: position 39,081,697 of record CM046447.1, read on the forward strand.
ATATTTGTTCCAGAAAGCCGACTTTGTAAGGTAAGCAACGCAGTTGTGTCGTTGTTCAGACTCATGGTCGCCATGTTGAGAGAGAGGTTCAGAAAATAACGGCTAATGAAACATCAGAGAAGAGGACAGGTATTATAGGGTAGGGATGAGAAAAGGACTGAAGGGTTTGGTGTTAGTCATCAGTAGTTTTAAACCGACTGTTGACATGGTATTACCCTATCAGACGTTGAAGCAGCTGAAGTGGTGTTAGGCATCACTAGAAAGCCGTGGTTTTGACTTCAGATGATGAAACAACTGAGAACTTGGTGTTTGTCATCAGTAGTTGTGAAACTACTGAAGACAGTGGTTTTGTCATCAGTTGTTGTAAACAACTGAAGACTTGGTATTAGTCATCAGTAGTTAGAAAACTACTGAAGACAGGTTTTGCTTCAGTTGTTTCATACTGTCCTCAACCACTTACTCACCAGACTTTGCATCTGCTTTTCAGGTGTTTCATAGGACGTCAATACTTATCTGTTTGTACTGATTTCAGTAGTTGTAACTACATCAGTAGTTTGGAACAGATAAAGTACTTCAGTATTGTGAGGCATTTAGCCATCAGTAGTTATAAAAACTACTGAAGGTGAAAGGACTCATCAGTACTTATATGTGACATGGGTACCAATGATCACCAGTAATTACTACTGAAATCATCAGTAGTTGTCACTTATTCTAGCTGCAGCATACCAAGCCTTAACACAAGGTTTTGGAAAGTAGAACTATCCAAAGGCTTAGTAAAAATATCTGCAACCTCATCAGCACTAGGCACAAACTTAGGATCAATCAGACCTTTTTCAAAGCAATCCCGAATAAATGATGTCTGATCTCTATATGTTTGGTCCTAGAGTGCTGGACTGGATTTTTGACAATACACAGAGCTGAAGCACTATCCATTAATAATGGAGTCTTAGTCTCTGTAATGCCAAATCCAGAAGTTGGTTCTGAAGCCAGAGTACCTGAGAAGTACAACTTGCAGCAGCAATGTACTCGGCCTCAGCAGTTGATGTAGCAACAGATGTTTGTTTCTTACTCTGCCAAGAAATCAAACAGTTGCCTAGGAATTGACAACCACCAGAAGTTGACTTTCTAGTTAACTTGCACCCTGCATAGTCACTATCTGAAAAAGCAACTAATTTGCAAGAGTGTCTAGTGGAATACCATAAACCCAGAGATTGTGTACCTTGCAAATATCTAAAGATTCTCTTGACTGCAATCAATGAGACTCTTTAGGAGCAGCCTGAAATCTAGTACAAACACATGTAGCAACATAATATCTGGTCTAGAAGCTGTTAAATACATCAAGGACCCATCATACATCTGTAAAGCGTTTCATCAACAACTTTACCTTTCTGATCAGCATCCAGTTGTGTGGTGTTGCACATGGGAGTAGAACAGGGCTTACAGTTTTGTAAATCAACTTATTCAAAAGATCTTTTGTATATTTTGTAGAACAGGGCTTAATGTAGACTCTTGAAACCAAGAATTAGATGGTAACTCAAAAGATGTAGAGGAAACAGAGATCTCATCAGCATTTGTTGTGGATGGAACTGCTGAAGCTACAGGAACATCAAATTTAGCAGACACAGGCAGTTGGTCACTAAAATTGAATAGGTGAGTATTGATATTATCATCATCATCATCAATACTACCAGGTGGAAGACATGCTGCAGAAGATGATTTAGCCACAGGATCTGCAACAGCTGGAGGTTGATAAGGAACATATTGCAGTATGTCCAAATCAAACAACTCCACAGGGTTTTGTGGAATCTTGTCCAAAGGAGATTCATTAAACTTCACATGCAAAGTCTGTTCAACTATCTTTGTTCGGCAGTTGAAGACTCTGTATGCCTTGCAAGTAGATGAATAACCAACAAAATACCCTGCATCCACCTTAGGATCAAATTTATGGAGTTGATCCTTTGTGTTGAGAATAAAACAGGGACACCCAAATGTTCTGAAAAATGAAATTAGAGGAGCCAAGTGATGGAGAACTTCATATGGAGTCTTCATCAACCTCTGATTTACTAAAACTCTATTTTGCACATAGCAAGCTGTGTTAACAGCTTCAGCCCAAAAGGTCAGTGGCAAACCAGAGTCAGCCAACATGGACCTTGCAGCTTCAATGAGGGTCCTGTTCTTTATCTCCACTACTCCATTTGTTCTGGAGTCCTTGGGATGCTAAACTGCCTTTTGATTCCCTTTGAGAGATAGAAGTCATCAAGTGTATGGTTTCTGAATTCAGTTCCATTGTCACTCCTAATACACTTGACTAGAAGGGAATACTGCTTCTCAATATACAGCACAAAGTGAATAATCTTCTGAGCAACCTCATCCTTTGAATGTAGAAAGAAAGTCCATACAAATCTGGAGTAATCATCCACAATTACCAGACAGTATTTCTTCTTTGCCATGCTCATTACTCTCACAGGACCAATAGATCCATATGCAGTAATTGCAAGCAGGCAGTGGACTTAGGCTCTTCAATAGGAGGGAATGAGACTTTTGTGTGTTTTCCTTTTAAACAAGTAGTGCAGGTTTCATCACAGTGGAATCCTTTATTGGTAAGCCTCTGACTAAACTATTGTGGGTAAGCTGATTCATGTTTTTGAAATTAACATGACCCAGCCTTCTGTGCCACAGTTTAGATTCTTGAGAAGAGGCTTTGGAAAATAGGCAAGGATTGCCTCTGAGATCTATTTTCTTGAAAGATCTAAGGCATACACTCTTCCTGTCCTGTTGGCTCTTAGGAGAGTGTGATCATCCAACACCTTATCAATCAAATGCAGAACTTTGGATGACAGAATCCTACAGTTCTGACTGGTGAAAAGAGCAACATGGCCTTTATCACACATTTGACTGACACTCAAGAGATTGTACTTGAGATTTTCCACATGATTAACATCATCAAATTTGATTTCTCCATTGGAGACAAAGCCATTACCAATGATGTAACCCCTAGCATCATTGCCAAAAGAAACAAATCCCTTCTTTCCTTGAGAGTAGTCATGAAGAAGAGAACTGTTCCCAGTCATGTGCATAGATCCCCCACTGTCTACATACCAGATGCTACTTTGGCATGTTGGAGAACCCAGCAATAATAAACAATCAGTTAGTTTTAGAGACCCAAACCTTTTTGGTTTTGGGCCTGGTCTCATCAACAGATGGTAAACTAATAGGTTTATTAGAAACAACAGCTTGAGAGGAAGAAGATGGTGAAGAAGAGGAATCCTTTGGCTTGGATCTTCTTTTCTGTGGTTTCAACATAGGAGCATCTAATTGGTTAACTCTACCCAACAGATGTTGAACCATCATAACCAGCTGTGTCTGATTTTGTGATAAAGCTTTCAGCTCATCAGACACATTGCCAGTGGAGTTTGATAAGTTCCTATGTTGCACCTTCTTCTTCTGAGCACTCTCAGCTGTCACCTGTTTAACCCCTTCCTTTTTGGATTTCTTTGAGGACTTAAGGGTTACAGGATTTGATGTTGCTGATACAAATGTGGTCTCAAACTCAGTTTTCATTTTTACCATTTTCTCTTTAATTTCTTCTTTTTCTTTGAGTTTGGAACCTCTTTTGTACCAGCAATCATCTGTAAGATGATTGAACAAACCACATACTTCACATGGTTTCTTCTTCATCTTAGGTTGATCATCAACTAAAGAGGGTGAAGCAACTGAAGACTTGTTCTTCAGTGCTTTGGAAGCATTGTTTGCTTTCTTGACTGCCTCTTTAGTAGTCTTCAAACTCTTTCTACTGACAGTTTTCTTCTCTTCAGTACTGGCAGTAGTTGGAGTTTGAACTTCAGGTGTTAAATCCTGCTCTCTAGTCCTTTCAGGACTTTCAGAATTAACTCCTGAGTTGATCAACTCATTGATCATGTGAGTGTCAGCATTTGAACCATCAACATCAGCTGATAGGTTCTGAGAGGGCTTGATGCTGACTTCTACTTCTGATTGTGATGTATCAGAAAGTAGATCACATGATGAGATGGATTGGTTATTACTCTCACCATCAGATTCTACCTCTGCTCTTGGAGTAAAATCTGTAGGTGGAGCAGTGTGCTGTAACCAATGCCAAACTTCACATTGGAAGCAGATTGCTTACTAAGAAGCATTTCAAAACCTTTGCATGATTGTACCCATCTATCACACTCTACCTGGGTAACTGCAAGGGTTTCTTTGAGATCTTTATACTTCTCTAGAAGTATCTCTCCCTAGCCTTATCATCAGTTATTTGGCATTTCAGTTTGTAAATCTCATCATTTTTATCATTAAGCACAACTCAATTTAGCTTTGTTTTTGGAATTATTTGTTCTAGCTCAATGTTCTTGTTGATTAAAGCGACATTTGCTTCTCTAATAGATGCAAATGCTGCTATGCATGGTTCAGAACATAATTTGGCTTTTGCCTCAGAGGAGACCTGTGATACCTTTGATGCAGAGGCATTAATGGATGAAGTATCAGTAGAATCCAAAGCCATAAGAGCTAGATTTCCAAAGGGACTTTCACCACCATGTTGACCAACACCTGAGAACAGTTGTTCATGACCAGACAAGTCATCTGGTAAACTGCTCCAGTCAACAACACCTGGGGTGAAGAAGCTGTGTTGTTGAGGTTGAGTTTGTTGATGAGATTGGGAAGGTTGTGGTTCAGGCAATGCTTGTGGTTGATGTGCAATTGGAGCTTGAACAAGATTTGGTTGAGGCATATAATAGCAGGGATAAGGATATGACATTTGACCCTGGGAAACAAAGTATGCAGGAGATCTAGGAAGTGAATGATGACCAGAACCAGCAGGATGTTGCCCTCTGTTTTGTGGACTAGTACTAGGAAAAGTCACAAAGGGTGCAGAAGAGTTAGATCCAGTTGATCTACACTCTCTTGCAAAGTGTCCTAGCCTTTGGCATTTGTGACACCTCAACTTACTCTTGTCAAAACCAACTTTGGTTTTGCCAGAGAGTCCAGGAAATTTCCTGCCAGTTCTCTTATAGAACTTCTGAGATCTGATATTAATCAATGCCATTTGGCTCAGAATATCCATCTCTTCTAGATCATCATCAGCAATTCCTTTCAGATCATCCATAATGAAGCATAAATTGTCACTATTACTGCCAGAATGACTCTCAATACCAACAAATGCATGATCAGAACTGGTTGAAGAGAAATCTATATGCTCATCATAATTGATTTCAGATAAAGCATATTCTGACTCATGACCAACCAAGGCAGTATTGCCTGGTACAAAGTCATCAGTGAGCTTTCCTGAAGATGACAGTTTCTTTTCTGCTCTATCTCTCTTTCAAATGTAAGCAGTTTCCCATGAAGTTGGGTGAGAGATAGGCTATTCAGATTTGCACTGGAGCGTAGGACAATAGTGTATGTGTCCCATCTCTCAGGCAGTGATCTGAGGAATCTGTTGTTCATCTGGCTATTGGTGTATTCCTGTTTCACCATTTTCAGCTCAGATATCAAGCAGGAGAAACGCTCAAACTGTTGAGTCAGTGTCTCACCCTTTCTATGAGAGAATGTCTCATATTGTTGGGCAAGGATTTCTCTATTGTTTGCTAAGACCTCATCTGTGCCACCGAATTGTTCCTTCAGGGCATTCCAGAGATCATGAGCAGTTTCATGATGCATAAGCCCAGAGTAGATTTCATTAGGCAGTGCCATGGCCAGAATTCCATGGGCTTTAGCATCAATCTCAAATAGTTTCCGATCTTCATCAGAGTATTGTTCCTTCTTCTTCAGAACCATTTGATTGGTTTCTAGATTGTTCACCATAGGCTTATGTGGTCCATGTACCACAGATGTCCAACAACCTGAACTGTTAACAGATAGGTGATGAAGCATTCTTCGTTGCCATATGTTATACTCGGTCCTAACCAGCATTGGAGGCTTGGTTGAGGAACCGGTATTGTGAGGATCATTAGAAGGAGTCGTCATCTCAGATTCAATCAAATTTGATTAAGCTAAACCAATTTTAGAACAAAACACAACAACCAATTGAACCAGAAGATCTCAAAATAAATGAACGAAAGCGACAGAAATTCAATAATCTATAACCAGTTCTTGCGAATACGCTAATTCAATCAAACACAGATATCAATTAGCAGTTTCAATGATCAATTGTTAGATCGATCCATGATTAACCAGCTCTGATACCACTTGTTAGGATCAGTGATCTATGTTTGATTGATTAAAGAGTATAGCAGCGGAAATCGATCAATGAATTAGCCAATTCACAAGAACGAAACGATATTCAATGAAGAACAAAGACGGTTATAGAGAGAGAATTTCTGCAAATATATTTCATTCAATATTCGCTTTCGTGGTAACAAAATGTCACACTTACAATTAGGTCGACACCTCTTATATAAGAGATGTGACGTCTGCTGATGTCACTTGATAGTGACAACTAACAGATTTATTACAACTGAAACACAACTACTGAAGATGTCAAAACAGCTGACATCTCCTTACAAAAATGCTAAGTGTTATCAGTTGTTATAACTACTGAAAAACATAAAACTACTGAAACTACAACGACTGAAGAACAAGCTCTTCAGTCGTTTTACAAAACTACTGAAACTAAAAAATATAAAACTACTGATATCACAACTACTGAAGAAGTATTCTTCAGCTGTTGTGACAAACTACTGAAACTTCAGTAGTTGGTCTTCAGACTTGAATTTCAGATGTTTCATCAGCTGATGACTTCAGTAGATATCATCAGCTGATGTCTTCAGTTTTGTCTTCAGACTTTGTACATCAGTTGTTGATCTTCAGTACTTGTAAACTCTTCAGCTGTTATACTTCAGTACTTTGGTCTTTCAGCTTCAGCACTTGTGTTCTTCAGCTGTTCAGCTTTAGTACTTGTGTTCTTCAGCTGTTCAGCTTCAGTACTTGTGTTCTTCAGCTGTTGTACTTCAGCACTTTAGTTCTTCAGCTGTTGAAGTCTTCAGCACTTGATCTTCAGCTGTTGAAGTCTTCAGCACTTGTCAAACTACTGATGAAGCTTTCAGCAGTTGTTGTGATACCATGTGGGACTTAGAGGTTTTCTGATCTTGGCTCATTGGTTCTTTTGGTCCAATATCAACAAAATGGTGTTGCTTAGAGGAGAAACAGGTCACTTAATGATGCTGCTCGAACCATGTTAGCTGATTCAAAACTGCCTCTAAGATTCTGGGCAGAGGTAGCATAGAGTTCTTGTAGTTAAGCCACATGGAAAGACCCCTTATAAGCTATGGAATAAGAGGTCACTGTTCATTAGCTTTCTTAGATCCTTTGGAAGCAGGTGTACCATATTTAACATAAAGGAAAATTTGGAAAAATTTGTTGAAAAGTCGAATGATGCCATCTCTGTTGCTTATTCCTCTAACTCTATTCCTATAGAGCTTACAACATAAAAAATCAACAATTTATGGAATCATCCAACATTGTTGTAAATGAGCACACTCCTTGTGTTAAGGGGAATAGACCTGATCATATATTTGATTTAGAATAATTTCCAAACTATTCTAAACCCTCTTGTTAAAATGTTTCAGCTGGAACAGTCTGATGACAACCAACTATTTGAGTTACCCAGACTTCTTCTAAGTTATCCAAGAATGTTGAAAATCAAGCTCTCATAATTGGAGGATTTGACAGTATAACTATCTCAAGAACTAGTGAAGCTTCAAAAATTGTCAACAAAGTGAGCCTCAAAACTCATCTAGTGACAATGCACACCACCAAGTTAATAGAAGAAGCATTTTGAACGAACATGCAATTGTTAACGCTTCTCCACAACCAATTGATACTAATGTTGTCTATCCTTTATTCAATTTAGTCCTTTTTGAATGAATGTGAGACATCAGCTAGACCAAGTGTTCGAAACCCTGAGCAAAACTTTTCCATTTGGATCTATCCATGTAACTGGATGTAATTCATAGGCTTAGGATTCACAACACTCACCTAGCTGAGAACATCATTGGAGATGTTTTTGAAGGCGTGAGAACAAGGGGACAAACTCACAATGGGAATATCTGCTTGTACTCATGTTTCTTATCACAGATGGAGCCAAAAAAGGTAGAATAAGCCATGAAAGATAGTAGTTGGGTTGAATCAATGCAAGAGAAATTGATTTAATTGAAGAGACAAATGGTTTGGAACTTATGTCCACTACCAACTAGTCAAGTACCCATTGACATAAAGTGGGTCTACAAGAGAGATGATAGAGGCTTGATTATCAAGAACAAGGCAAAACTAGTAGTTCAAGGATACACACAGGAGAAGGAATTGATTACACTAATGTCTTTGCACCAGTTGAAAGACTTAAGGTAGTGAGGATATTTCTTGCTTACGCTGCATCCAAGAACTTTACAATCTATCAGCTTGATGTCAAGTGTGCTTTTCTATATAGGGATATAGATAGGGAAGTCTATATGTGCCAGTCTCCAGGATTTGAAGAGTCATAGCACCCAAACTACGTGTGCAAATTGGATAAAGCTCTCTATGGGCTGCACTAGGCACCTAGGCTGTGGTATGAGACTTTATCTCAGTTTCTCCTAAAGAATGGCTACATAAGATGTACTATTGACAAGAATTTATTCATAAGAAAGTCTGGGAAAGATATTTTGCTCATACAAGTCTATGTTGATGACATCATATTTGGTCCCTCAAATAACCAAATGTGTAAAGACTTTGAGAGCATTAGGAAGAAGAGGTTTGAGATGAGTTCTATGGGAAAAATGGACTTTTTCCTTGGAATTCAAGTAAAGCAGATGAAAGAAGGATTCTGTATCAGTCAATCTAAGAATGTCAAACAATTTTTAAAAAGATTTGATATGAAAGATTGTAAGCCAACAAAGACTCCTATACTCAAAAGTCACAATCTTTGTCCTGACTCTGAAGGGGAGGATACTGATCAACATCAATATAGGGAAATGATTAGATCTTTGATGTATCTCATAACAATTAGACCTGATATGACGTTTGTAACTTGCATCTATGAAAGATATTAAGCTGCTCCAAAGGTGTCTCACCTAGTTGCTGCCAAGAGAATCCTTAGACACCTCAAAGGAGCACCAAAACTAGGTCTCTGGTATCCAAGGAATAACAACTTCAATCTCTATGATTACACTGATAGTGATTATGGTGGTTGCAACATCAACAAGAAATCAACATCCAGAGGATATTAGTTTCTTGGTGGAAGGATCATCTCATGCCAATGAAAGAAGCAATCATATGTCTCAACATTAACTGCTGAAGCTGAATACATTGTTGTTGTTAGTTGCTATGCTCAGCTGCTATGGATTCAAAATCAGATGCTAGATTATGGAATCACTTCATTAGTAATCCTATCCACATTGACAACAAGTGCGCCATTTCTATTAAAGAAAATACTATCAAACACTCCAAGACAAAGTACATTGACATTAGGTACCATTTCATCAGAGATATTCAAGAGAAAAATCTGATCAAACTAGTCAAAGTTGACTCAAATGAACAATATGTTGATTTGTTCACCAAGGCGTTTGATGAACAAACATTTAACTATCTTATTACGGCTATTGGGATGATAAACATTGATTAGTCTATCTCATTTGAAAACCTTTTTCAAAATGTGTCTTGTCTTTGTCAAAACAATCTATGCCCTATTACAAAAAGGTATTTCTTCAAATTTGGCTAAGTATAAGTTCTTCCAAAGAGAAATTAACCCTTGAAAGATGTCTTACATATCTTCTGAAGGAAAATTCCTCCAAGATTAGTCTTATCTAACGAATAGTTTTTAGCCTCGGAAGAGCATTTGATGATATATCAAATCTATTTGCGCAGATTAATAAACTTCTTCCCTCGGAAGACCTTCTTACTCTCAAAAGTAAATTCTCGTAGGATAAAATTTACCTTCGGAAGGAAGTTTGGCTTCGGAAGAAGATTATTTTCAGGAAAGCTTTTACACTCGGAAGAAAGCTTTACTGTGTAATAGAAATCTTTTAGGGCCCAATCTGTAAAAGGTAAAGATTTTATTAATGATGTTGAAATATTTTAAATAGTTGTAACCTTACCGCCATTGTCACATCATACCCCAAACTGTCATTTCACCTTATCCATCCGCCATTTCACCCATTTAAATACTTCTGATCTATTCCTTAATCTTTTTACTACTTTCACAACCCTAAGTTTCCTTCATCTTCAGTTTTACTCCCGAATCAAACTTCACTTCCTCTATAACTTTCCAACAATGGCACTAAACCCTCAACACAACCAAGTCGCAGTTATTGACTCTTCCAAGGATGCTAACTTCTCTGAAATCATCTAGTTCCTAACCCAGTCCACCTACTTCACATCCCTACACATTAACCTCATTGTTTACTCAAACCATATGGCAAAATTTTGGGTTATGGCTAGATTGATACTATAAACAAGTCCGGATTATTAGGTCAAGAGTTTGCGGCCAAGAATTAGTCATATCCGAACCAACCATTAGGGAACACCTAGAGCTCCATGATGAGGGTTCTCCTATTGAATTTCCCAAAACTGACTTAGATAACACATATACCCAGATGGGATTTGGTGAACCTTCTACAAGTTTAATTTCTCCTACAATTGGAAGTTTCTTCTTCATATTGGCCTTCATTGTTTGTCCAAAAACTCTGGGGGATGGGGTAAATTTCCTATGATTTTGGATGCTATGTTCACACGTTGGTAAAGGGTCTTAGATTTAACTACTCAAGATTTATGTTGAACAACCTTAGGGAAACCTATAAAGGAAACGTTCTACATGTATCCCAGATTTATTCAGCACATAATCAACTGTGAGCTAGATCAGAGTAAGCTTGTCTGTGCAGCTGCTCTTCGTATTCCTCAAATGAGGCCGACCATCTTCAAGATGCTGAAGAGAGTGTCCACCAACTTATTTGGAAGACATAATGCCCTTCTTCCAGGTATGATTGAGCCGATGGCTCCTAGTGACATCCCTGTTAACCACATAGGTGATGAACCAACACTAGCTATAACTACCTCAATACAAAATCTTCCTTCCTGTCCTATCAAACATACATCTCCGAGACGCTCCAAGCGAACTGCACGATTGGTTTTTACACTCAACACAAGTATCTTTCCCTCAAACTCACTAAGTAACACCCGAGTTTGTGATGAATTAGAGTCCTTCAAAGAGTTGATGATAATATACTAAGTAAATCAAAGTAAACACATGAGAATAATTTTCAAGATACTTGTATATATTACTTCTCAACTCAAAGTTTTACAAGACTCTTACAAACATTATACATGAGTTACAATGAGAAACTATATATACTACTACCAATAGCAGGATATACGTTGATACCCGCTGGAACTTTAGACTAAAGCAAATACTACAAAGCTAACATTTAGGTATCTTAGATAAAGTATTATCTAAGATATAGTAGTCATGACATGTCCATGACTTAACTTTTGTCACCAACTAAAGTTGGCAACTGTAAGAACTGATGAGGTGTGAACAGTGGAATAAAGTATGGTCAACTACATGGATGTGGAAAAGTGCTATGCAATATCTCAAAGATTTACATCTGAGTGTTAGAGAGACCATACTTAAGTCCATTGGTTCATAGTAGCTACTTTCGAGGGTTAACTGTCTTCAGAAGAACTTGTTCTTCCGAAGCCACTTATACTTTGGAAGTGGCTACTTCTTCTGAGGCTTCCTTGGGACTTCATACTTTGAAAGTTGTAGTCTTCATTTCTTCTAAGTGTTGAGCTTCGGAAGAGCAGAGACTTTGTCTTCAGAAGCTGAAGCTTATCTTCGGAAGTTCCTTAAACTTATCTTCAGAAGTTTCTTAAACTTGTCTTCGGAAGTTCAGTAGTTGTGTTCGGAAGTGCTGAAGTTGTCTTCGGAAGTTCCTTATCTGTTGTACTCAAAAAGTCTAAGTGTTTGGTTTTGGTTACACCAACCTTACTTGATCCAAAAAACTCCCCCTAGGCTGATGCTACCAAAACCTCACTTGTTATTGCTAGTCAAAACTTTCAATACCAGGAAAGTAGATACTTGTCTATTTCTTTGTTATTCCCAGAAGAAGTGTTAAGAAGTTTGTACAAATCGTTCGTAGAAAGGAGATTAGTCTATCACTTTGAATGATGTGTACCCTCTGCTGAGTCCCTCTGAAGAGAGTTAGTTGATGGAAGTTATATTCATACTCCCATCTAACTATTGGTTCCAAATCTAGGCCTTCCACCATTTGTAAAAAGGATTGGCCTTTGCTGGTTGATGTTTCCTTGTCTTCCTTCTCTCTCAGCTTCAACTTCTTTTCAATCTTAGTTTTTTGCAGTTAGCTTAGCAAGATCAAGGCTGCTCAAATGATTTCTATATGAGCGGCTATGTCAGAGTTAGACAGATTGGAGAATGAGTTCTCTACTAACTCAGTTATATCAAATCTGCTTTAGTGTTGTAGAGAAAGAGCATTCAGCCTGTTGCTCTCTCTATTCTCTCTCTCCATAGCAAAGTTGTGAGAGGTGTAATCAAACCTCCACTGGATGATATTCTTTCTTGGCACAAAAGGCTGACTGGGAATCTTATCAACTTTCTTTGTATTCACAGAGTCACTAGCCTTCATCTAAGCTGTTTCTCTTCATCATTCAATGAATCAGAGTTAAGGCCAAGAAGTTTGATGGCCTAGTCCAGTGTTCCTCTTTGGAGATCAAGGTATTTCTCTCTTGTGAGGGAACTTGAGGAGTTGTCAGTGTAAGTCAGTTTGACAGTCTCCTTTTCACAAGAGATATCGCTCAATGATGTGCAGTTGATAAGCTTCCTTTTGATTTCCTTAAATTCCTCTAAGGAAAGAGGCTTAGATGTATGAGAGGATGACTTGGGTGGTTGTTTGGTGGATGAGGATTGGGTTCTAGGTATGGTTTTGGGTTTGAGGATAGGTAGTTTTGGTGGTTGTTTGGATAGAGTGGGTGAGGAAGTGGGTAAGGTTGATGATGTGGGTTCAGGGGTGTAAGCCTCAGAGGTTGGTTCAGTTTTAATAGGGAAGGTGAAAAGGATAGGTTCAGTTGAAGTTGTGATTGTGGAGTAGATGTGAAAGTCATACCCTGTACTCTTCAATACATCTCCCTCCCTCTTCATGAGCAATGTCAGCCTTGATGTCGTGGACAATGCGTTGCAGGGTCTTCACAGCCATAGATCCAACCAACCTGCCTGAGAAGCCATGGGCCTTGAGATAGTCCTTCACTAGGCTTTGTCCCCATACTTCTTCATGGTTGCAAGCTGAGCATTATCATCTTTCTTTTTTTTCTCCTTCAGTTTTCCCTAAAGGCCATCTTTCTCTCCTTCTATATTTGATCCTTTTCTTTGTTTATAAGCAACAAGATCATGTCATTGTCATGTGGAGCAAGTTATTCAGGAGAGAATCCTTTGGAGATTAGGAAAGCTATCCTATCACTCCTAAGTTGTGATCGGTTTCCTCGTTCTTTCTCAAGTTTTTTTCTTCCACGGCTAACCTTGCTGCTTCTTATTGTTCTCTTATCAGCAAGGTTGCCTTCTCTAACTCAATTAGCTCCTCAAGTGGTAAAAGTAGGATATCTTATCTATAGCTCCCAGATTGACAAGTCTATCAATCACTTACACTCTTTTCTGATTGTTGACTGCCTCTTGGTTGGCTACAACTGCTTTGCTACTTGCAGCTAGTAGTTCCTTAAGGGGAGTATTCTCTTTCTTTTTAACTTTTCCAACCTTTACTCTTCTAGAAGTTCTTCTGCAGTCAGCTTCCTCCTTCCTTTGACATCTTTGGAAGCTTTAGACTTTGGAGATTCTTGAGCAGAAGGTTCAGGTTGTTGAGTGGTGGCTGGAGCATGTGATGATGAAGGTGTTTGAGTAATGGGTAATTTGAGAAAGTCCTCACTATTAACCTCTGATGCTAGTTCCAGAATTTTATCTATGATGATAAAATCATCGGACAAGGAGTAAAGCCCTTTCGCAGCTTCCATCTCAGCTTCAGAAGATTGAAATTATTCTTCCGCAGCTATGACTTCAGCTTCGGAAGTCTGTGGCAATACACTATCCGTCCCTACTGTTTTAGTTGTTGGGCCACCGGTTTCTGTTAGGACCATTTAAGTACGGAGTACTAACTGATTTACGTGTATACCAAACCAAATAGTGCGGAATCCTATTTGATTGGCGACCTAATCAGTGAGAAAGCAAGTATAATCAATCTAAAAATGAATCTAAATGTTAAGACCGATTGTAAGATGATTAACTGTGATCTATGAACTTGGAACAGGTTTTCTTAGGTCTCTAGACTGCTAGGGTACGATTTAGTGTGTAGGGATTCCAATTGTTACATTTTTCCATGAATTAAGTGGTATTTATAGGTTCTATTCGTGCGACTAAACCATTTGCAGGTTCAGTCGTACGACTGAAGCATGTGGTTGATCCATTCGCAGGACTGAAGGTCCAGTCGTGCGACTGAATCAATCTTATGTCACAATCGTGCGACTGATCCAGTCTCCTGGTTCAGTCGTGTGACTGGTTCATTAGCATGAAGTATTCATGCGTATGGTCCATTCGAATGGGAACTTCACACAATTAAGTTTAAGCATGTTTCTCAATCATTATTGACTAAGAACTATGTAAACAACCACAAACCTATATAGTTAGTTCAATATGCATTATCACACAATAAACAATGAAATATTAAACATTATAAGAATCACAAACACATTACATTTCATTCATACCCATTCAATTACATATACGTAAGAAATGAAAGACATTTTACATTTGAGCTCCTAAACTAGGTACACATGTATCTACAAACTCCCCCTTGGAACTAGTTTACTCTATTGTCTAACATTCATCATTAGCTCTTCAAACTTCTTGTACTTCTCCTCTCTTGTAGCTCCAGCATGTATCTCGAATGCGAAGCAGAGCCTTATAACATTTTGGAACTAGAGGGCTTGTACAATGTCTTGCGAATCATAAAACAGTGGCCACTTGTACAATGTGTATACATCATCAGTAGACAAGTTAGTTAGCCACATTGGGTCAAATACCCGAATAGTATCCATTTGGCCCTCTTTTTGCAAGACTGTAATAGCTTCACCTGTTCTCCAATCATAGTACCACCACATAAAGTGTGGAGTGAAGTCCTGTGGCATTTCCCTTAGAGGGATTCTTGACATTGTGCATGGAGGACTCCACATCAGCACTATCTTTGGCTTTCCAATAATGGCATCAACTTTGGACCGTCTGATGTACCTCGTCGATTGTTGAGGTTTGAAGTTGACCCACCTGGTGTGGTACTCTTTCTGCAATGCAGCCTCAAACCAGCCTTACATTTGCTTTGGGTTAGCATATAGCAACTTCAGTTTGGCCAGCTGGTTGAGCTCAAAACCAGGGAGAGTCTTCAGATCATGTGGGAATCTGAAGTACTTTATTCCCTTCTCCCTCTTGAAAGCATATACATTTAGATCCTCAAAATATGCCCAAGCTATAATCTTTCCTGACACCTTTAGATGCTTCTTCACTTTATAGAGCTTGGTGTAGGCACTCAGCTTTGGAGTAGTGCGTTGGGCTCTGATCTCTGCAAAACAAGCCACCCATTCAGCCTTTTTGATGTTGACATCAGCGTCCGAGGCTTGGGCTTGATCCTTATTCTTCTCTGACTCTTGCTCCATCTGATCCGTTTTTCAAACGTATCACTAACAAGAGTGTCACCCAGACTAGGACTACATTTCCCTCTTTGTCAGCATACTCTGGATAATGCTGGGTTGTAATGTCTTCAATCTCTATTTCGTCCACATCATTAAGCTCGTCATCACTAGCCACGTCAACAGTAGGGGCATCTTTGACAATTTCATCCGGATTTAGCCGAAACATCTCCGCAAGTTGCTCATCAGTAAGGTCATGAATTATTTCTCCTTCTTTACGAGTATAACTCACAGACCTCTTGACAATCCCTTGCAAATCAAGTATCATAGTGAATTGAGACTTGATTTGCTGTAAGGGAGCAACATCATACTGGTCTTGCTGAGATGGTTGATCTGCTTGATTTAAACATTTAACACAACAATCATTTGTCAATAATCAAGACAGTTAAATAGCAAATATATATAAACATTAAGTACATAAGTTTAATACATGATTCAAATACACAAGATTTAAAATTACATAAACATCTAAACATTACTTTTATCTTGAATCATGGGCTCTTCTTCTGTCGAGGCCGAGGATGAGGCTCCATGATCCTGTGACTTCTTGGAGTGTCTTTCTCTGATTTGTGTAATGCACCCGCATCATCTCCTTCCTCATCAGTTTCCATTTCCCCTTTGAAATCAATCTCAAGTTCCATGTGGACTTTAGGTTGACCAACTCCCTCAATAGTAGTAGAAGGTGTATTCAGCCTCTGAAGCTCTTCAGCCCTAAAGTAGGCCATAACAACATCTGAACCTGGCTTCCACATTGAAGATCCCATAAGAAAAAAGGTTAGAAACCTGTTTAGATCTTTGAGCAATCTTGGGCTACTTGGAGGATAATCGGAGGAGGCTCCAAGAAAACATCTGAATGCTGAATAGGATATCTTGTAGAGAGCATATAGATGACTGAGCTAGTGGATGTCATATGTGATTATCTCTTAACTTTCACCCCCTTTTTGGTAGCATCATCTTGGGAGCTAGATGAGCTAGAGGAAGAAGTCATTGAGACCTGGATTGGTACATGCCTAATAGATCTCTCCGACTGTTTCTCAACTAGTTTAGCCCTGAGATTTTCAATCTCAAGTTGCTAAGTGGCAGACCTCTCCTCTAAAGTCTTGACCCTGAATTCAAGGTTGGAGACTTTAGTGAGGATATCATTTATGGTGAGTTGCATGCTTCCTTCATCTATCTGAAAAGAATCATGAGGAGATGAGGTAACATAACTTGTATGTTCATCCTCACCCCCAGAAGTGGTTTCTTGGTGCCCTGATTTCCTATGCATAATGATGTCTCTTTTAGAGTCATCAAAATGCTTGTTGCCGTAGATTCAGTCTTAAGATATTATTTATTGAAACTGTGGTTTGTTGGTTTTTAAGTATGAAGTGATCTGGGAGCGAAGCCTTGCTAAACCAACTTTTCCATTCTTGACTGGTGGTGAACCTTCCTCTATTACCGCTGTCCTGATGGCCCAATGAGGCACCTGTAGTAGTGGTAGTTGAATCTACATGAGTCCCCTCCACTCTAGTAGGACTCACCTCAGTTTGGGTCTGCTAAATCAATATTTCAAATTCATTGATCTTGGATCTTAGGATTCATCTCGTTTAGATCTAGAAATCAAAATTAAGATGGGTGGACATGTGTGAATAAAAGAAAAAAGAGATGGATAATAATAATGTTATGATTTCATAGATTTTGATACATAAATTACAATGAGAATCATAAATGGCTGGTGAAATCAAACCCACCCAAAGGAGAGGATTTCTCCTTAGGTGGTGATTCACACCATGAGAAACACACACAAAAGAACCACACTTGAAAAAATACACTAGTGGGTCTATTTATACTAATATTACATCATGACCTACTTTTGACTTTTCTTGTTGTCTTGATGTTGACTTTTTCTTGTATTTGTTTTCTTCTGATAACCAATTTGGTCTCTAAACTTGTACAATAAGATATTCATTCAGCTATGATTATCATTTGGTGAGCTTCAATTTATTATATTGTTGAACCCCAACAATACTCCCCCTAAACTAATGCTTGCCAAACCTTGAACATGAAGATCTTCTCTGTCACATGTCTTCTTGATTGACTGATGTTCTGACACAATTCACTGATGTTCTCCCCCTCAGATTAAGCTCCTTCTAATATATTACTGACAAAGGGTAAAATCTCTTGAGAATACTTCTTGGTATTGGATATGGGTTGTACACTTTTGGATTACAGTTCATATCACAACCAAGGATTAGAATGTACTAGGCATATGGTGAGGCTCAGAACATCAATGAACTACATGAGGAACATGAATCAATGTTGAACACACTTCCACTCTTTTGAAATAACTTGATAAATGACATTTTTCTGATAATGAGTACTCCCTTGATGAAAGTCCGGCTAACTGTCCGCTTAGTAGTCAGACACGGTGCAAAACATCATCAAAAAAATGTGAGCTCAAGTACTTCAAAAGGGCATCTAATAGTTGTACAAGTCCCTAGATCAATCTCTGAAAAAGTGACCAAAGTTGATTTCTATACTCTTTTTTTTGCTTTCATGATCAAAATGGATGTGCTTGTTGGTTGCAATCATCTATATTCATGTTTTTCTTTTCATATTTTGAAGTCATGTTCATCAATTGTTCATAAGCATTTGTTGCAACACATCCACATTTCTTTGCTAACTCAACCGCATTTGTTTGCAAAGCATCCGCATTTGTTTGGAAGGCATCTGCATTTGATTTCAATGCATCCACATTTGTGCTTAAAGTACCCGCATTTGTTTACAAGTCAACCGCATTTGTGACAAGGCATCCGCATTTGTTGCCAAGTCATCCACATTTGTGTATAACACATCCGCATTTGTGGATAACACATCCGCATTTATGTATAACACATCCGCATTTGTGGATAACACATCCGCATCTGTGTATAACACATCTGCAATTGTGTATAACACATCCATATTTGATCAAGCTTCATCCGCATTTGTTTTTGTTCATCCGCATTTGTTTCAGACTTGAACAAAAATGATTTCACACTGCAGTGCAGGTCGGGAAATCAGCAGTAGCTTCCATTTCTTCATCTTTTCTTTGTTTTTAATGATAATTGTGTTCAGTTGCATCAATTTTTGAAGGAATAATCCAGTGAATGATTATATTTCTTTAAATCATACCATATTAGAACAAATTTGTTGGTTTTTCTTCTGATTTTGGGTATGAACAGATACGTTTTTATGAACAGGGACTTTGTTCTTCATTTTTCTTCTTTTCTTCATTGTTCTTGACATCATTAAAGATAAAATCAGATCTAAAAACTAGATAAATCCAGCAACCAACAACTCTGATACTATTTTGCTAAATCAATATTTCAGATTTATTGAGCTTGGATCTTAGGATTCATCTCGTTCAGATCTAGAAATCAAAATTAAGATAGGTGGGTGTGTGTGAATCAAATAACAAGAGATGGATAATAATAATGTTATGATTTCATTGATGTTGATACACAATTACAATGAGAATCATAGATGTCTGGTGAAATCAAACCCACCCAAATAGGAGGATTTCTCCTTGGGTGGTGATTCACACCATGAGAAACACACATAAAAGAAACACACTTGGAAAAATGCACCAGTTGGTCTATTTATACTAATATTACATCATGGCCTAATTTTGACTTTTCTTGTTGTCTTGATGTTGACTTTGTCTTGTATTTGTTTTCTTCTAATAATCATTTGGTCTCTAAACTTGTACAATGAGATATACAGTTGGCTATGATTATCATTTAGTGAGCTTCAGTTTATTAGATTGTTGAACCCCAATAGGGCTAGAGATCAGAGGTCTCTTTAGGCTCAGTTGATCATTTAAAGGGTGTTGTGGATCAACTTCACGGCTTTGGAAAGACATAATCTCTTCATCAGAACCTATCAATAGGTCTGTAAAGGATATAACAGTTATTCCTATTGACTCGGGACCTTGATCAATGTCTAATGGCAAGCTTATGGTGGGGCTGTCCTTTTTAGGCTGCTCAGGGGAATATAAAGATTCACCCTAAAGGTTTTCAGTTTGGGTTTTAGGCTCATGGGATTGAGAATGAGGAGAATCAATGCCCATATTAAGGTCAAAGGTGAAGGAGGGTCAGACCTTAGATGGACTGGGAGCCCATGTTTCCACTCTAGCCTTTTTGGATAGAAAAAGGAGAACTTGTTCAACCAGAGGAGATTGAACAAGGTTCGTTTAGGATGTCTCTGATAAGTGATTTTGATGGGGTGAGCAGGTAGATTTGGCAAATGAGGGTAGTTGCTGGTGTGGGCTCATCACCTGTGGTGTAATAGGGATATCACCTTGAGCCATTGGCTCAGTCATACCTGGAAAAAGCTTAGTGTGTCTTCCAGTGAAATTGGTGGACACTCTCTCAAGACTTTGAAGACGGTCGGCCTCATTTCAGGGACATTCAGAGTAGCTGCATAGATAAGCTAACTCTGGTCCAGCTCACATGTGATAATGTGTTGTAGGAACCTGGGATACATGAAGAATATGTCCCTCTGGAGGTTCCCCATAAGGTTGGTCAGCATAAACCTTAAGTAATTTAAGCGGAGGCTTTTCACCAATCCATGAACTAGGCACCCTAGTTCATATGGGATTTGATCCCATCCCCATACTTGTTTAACAAATAGTGAAGAACAACATGAAGCAGGAACTTCTAATTGTATGAAAAGTTAAACTTCTAAACCGTAGACTTGCTTACATCTCCACTGTATCCCATTTAGGTATATGTGTCATCAAGGTCTGATTTGGGGAATTCTGTAGGAGCACCTTCATCATGAACCTCCAGATGCTCCCTAATGAGTTGTTCTGATATGATCAAAACCTGGCCATATATTCTCGACCGTATAACCCTAACACCATTTAAGGTTTCAATTTGACCGTTACCCCAAAATTCCTCCATATGGTTCAAATAAATAGTGGGGTTTATAGTCAAGGCGGTGTAGTAGGTAGATTGGGTGAGAAAGGAGATGATAGCTGAGAAGTCAACATCCTTGGATGAGTCAAGGGGTGCAACCTTGTTATGTTGAGGGTTAAGTGCCATTGTAAGGTAAGAACAAAGGAAAAAGTTTAAAGCAGGGTAGGTTGAAGATGAGGAGTTATTCGGGCAGTAAAAGTGATAAAAATATAAAAGTAGTGAACCGGAAATATTTAATGGGTGAAAATGGCGGACGGATAAGGTGCAGTGATGGTTTGGGGTAAGATGTAACATGGGCGGTAAGATTAAAAACCATTTCAAAGATTCCGATATCATTAATAAAATCCTTGATTTTTACAGTGTGGGGCATAAAGGTTTCCGTTACAAAGTAGAATCTTCTTCCGAGGGTAAAAGTATTTCCAAAGGGTTTCTTCTTCCGAACCCAATACTTAGTTCCGAAGGTAAATAAATTTACTTCCAAGAGTAAGAAGGTCTTCTGAATAAAGTAGTTTTCATGCTTCGGAAGTAGACATGATATACTTTCAAAACTGAAAGCTCTTCGAAAGATAAAGCCAAATTTGAGAAATTTACTTTCAGAAGATAATGAAGAAATCTTCCAAGGGTAAATTTCTCTTCAGAAGTACTTATAGTTAATCAATTTTTGAAGAATAACTTATTGTAATCGGGCTTAGATTGTATTTGACAAAGACAGGATACATTTAAAACAAAAGGTTTTCAATTGAGATATACTAATCAATGTTTATCATCCCAATAACCGTAATAAGATACTTGAATCTTTGTTCATCAAATGCTTTGGTGAAAAAAATAGCATATTGTTCATTTGAGTCAACTTTGACTATTTTAATAAGGTTTTTCTCATGAATATCTCTAATGATGTCGATGTGTTTTGTATTGGAGTGCTTCACTGGATTTTCAGTATTTGACATAGCACATTTGTTGTCAATGTGGATATGAGTGCTGATGAAGTTGAATCCATAGTCTATCTTCTGAGTTTGAATCCATAGCAACTATGCACAACAACTTTCAGCAGCAATGTATTTAGCTTCAGAAGTAGATGTTAAGACACATGATTCTTTTCGCATTGCCATGAGATTATCCTTCCACGAAGAAATTGACATCCTCCTGATGTTGATTTCTTGTTGATTTTGCAGCCACCATAGTCACTATCAGTATAGCCATAGAGATTGAAGTTGGTGTTCCTTGGATACTAAAGACCAAGTTTTGGTGCTCCTTGAGATATCTAAGGATTCTCTTAGCAATAACTAAGTGAGACACCTTTGGAGCAGCCTGATATCTCACACAAATGCATGTAGCAAACATGATATCAGGTCTACTAGCAGTGAGATACATCAGAGACCCGATGATTGCCCTATACTGATGTTGATCAGTATCCTCCCCCTTAGAGTCAGGACAAAGATTGTGGTTTCTAGGCATGGGTGTCTTGGCAGGCTTACAATCTTTCATCATAAATCTTTCTAAAATTTCGATGACATACTTAGATGATTTATGAAGAATCCTTCCTTCATCTGCTTCACCTAAATTCCAAGGAAAAAGTCCATTTTTCCCATGGACTCAAATATGATGTCATTAACATAGACTTGAAGGAGCAAAATGTCTTTCCCAGATTTCCTTATGAAAAGAGTCTTATCAATGGTACCTCTAGTGTATCCATTTTTCAGAAGAAACTAAGACAAGTTCTCATACCACAACCTAACTGCTTGGTGCAGCCCATTTAGAGCTTTTTCCAACTTGCACACATAGTTGGGGTTATATGGATTTTCAAATCCTGGAGGTTGACACACATAGACCTCCCTGTCTATATCCCCAAATAGAAAGGCACACTTGACATCAAGTTGGTAGAAAGTAAAATTCTTGGATGCAACATAAGCAAGAAAGATCCTCATTACCTCAAGTCTTGCAATTGGTGCAAAGACATCAGTGTAATTAATTCCTTCCTCTTGGGTGTGTCCTTGAACTACTAGTCTTGCCTTATTCTGATTATCAAGCCTATATCATCTCTCTTGTTTTTGAATACCCATTTGGTGCCTATTAGAACTTGACTAGATGGTAGTGTACATAGGTTCCAAACCTTTTGCCTTTTGAATGAAGTAATTCCTCTTGCATTAATTCAACCCAGCTACTATCTTCAAGGTCTCTTCTACTTTCTTGGGCTCCATCTTAGACAAAAAGCATGAGTACAAGCATACATTCCCATTGTGAGTTTATCTTCTCATTCTCACACCTTCATAGACTTCTCCTATGATGTTCTCAGCTGGATGAGTGTTGTGAATCCTGAGCCTGGGAATCACCTCCAGTTGCAAAGATACATCCAAGTTGGACATGTTTTGTTCAGGAGCTTGAACACTTCCATCAGCTTTGTTCTCATTCAATGAGGACTGATTGAATGAATGGGAAATGCCATCATCATTTGTGGAGTGTGAAGTAACATTAAGAGTTTCTTGTTCCTTCAAGATGCTACTTCCATCAGCTTGGTGTTGTGCAGTGTCAACATATGAGTTTTGAGGCTCACTAGGTGGACTAATGGTTGAAACTCCACTATCTCTTGATATAGTTATGTTGTCAAATCTCAAGATAGTGGGAGCTTGATCTTCAGCTCTTCTTGGAAAGCTTGAACAAGGTCTGGACAACTCAAACAGTTGATCATCATTAGAGTCCCTTTGAGTACATGTTCTAGCTGAAACATTCTCACGAGATGAATTAGAATAGTTAGGAAACAATTCTAAGTTAAAAATATGATCAGGGCCATTCCCCTAACACAAGGAGTGTGCTCATTGACAACAATGTTGGATGATTACTCAAATTGTTGATTTTTGATGTTGTAGACTTTATAAGCAATAGAGTTAGAGGAATATCCAAAAAGATAGCATCATCTGACTTTTCAGCAAATTTTGCCATATTCTCCTTTGTGATAAATATGGTACACTTGCTGCCAAAGGCCTTAGAAAGCCAATGAACGGTGGCCTCTTGTTCCATAGCTCATAAGGGGTTTTTCCATGTGGCTTTACTACAAGGACCCTGTTCTGCACATAGCATGTGGTGCTGACTGCCTCTGCCTAGAATGTTAGAGGCAGTTTTGAATCAGCTAACATAGTCCGAGCAGCCTCAATCAATGTCAGGTTCCTCCTTCAGCAACACCATTTTGTTGAGGAGTTAATCCCTTTTGAGTTACAGAATCATTAAGAACGATTTTAAACTCAGTCCCTTGATCACTTCTAATTATCTTAGCCTTGTGATCAATTTGATTTTCAGTTTTTAGAATAAAATATTTTAATGTTTCAGCAGTTTCATCCTTAGTTCTTAAAAGAATACCCATGTAAATCTTGTAACATCATCAACAATCACAAAGCAGTATGATTTCCTTCCAATGCTCATTATATTTGTAGGACCAAGTAGATCCACGTGTAATAAGTGTAATGGAGTGGCGATAGAGTTAACAACTTTGGATTTATGAGATGCTCTGTGTTGCTTTCCTTTTAGGCAGGCAACACAGTTATCTTTGTAGAAAAATTCCTTTTTAGGCAAACCATGTACCAAGTTATTTTTAACCAATTTTTTCATGGTTTTAAAATTTACATGACACATACGTTTATGCCATAGTGTTGACTCATCAGCTTCAGCTTTGAAAGAAAGCATAATACTTCACCCAACGGGGAAGCATTGTTCATATTTAGCTTATACATATCCCCTTTCCAGGGAGATCTAAGAAGCACCAATTCCCGAGGAATGGTCATCCCTAGTCTGAGGATAATGCACTCATGTTCTGTGAAAAGCATTTGATGCCTTTGATCATAGAACTAAGAAACATTAACAGGTTGTGTTTAAGCTGTATGACTAAGTGTACTTATCAACTTTTAACTTGCTATTGGATACACTCCTTCTGCTAGAAATATATCCTCCAGCCTCACCTCGAAATTGAACACGACCTCCATCAAAATGTTGAAATTGTTGAAGGAGACATCTGTTCCCTGACATGTGCCTGGAGCATCCACTATATACAATCCACACATTATTGTTTTTTTCATATGGATGCCCCAGCACATAAGGTGAAAAAGTTAGTATTGATTGGAAACCCAAGCCTTGTTGGTCTTGGGCCTTTCCAATGATGATGATGATATTGAACCAAAGTTTATGCATAGGGGTTCAATATGTGTTTGTGAAGAAGTGGCTTGGGCTGCTGTATCTTCTTTGAAATTCCATTCCATCCCTTGGATGATCATTGAGAATAAGCTTATGAAGCTTGAGCAGCATGACATTCTTTCGAAGCTTCTTTCTTTTTGGTAGAAGTCTTCACCACCTTCTAAAGCGGTCTTCTTCTGGGACATTCTTTCGAAGCTTCTTTCTTTTTGGTAGAAGTCTTCACCACCTTCTAAAGCGGTCTTCTTCTGGGATGGTTTCAAGGGGACTCTCTTGTTCTTTTGAGTCTTAATAGCTTTAACTTCCAAAGTTGTTTTCCTTTTGGAAGAAAGACTTTCTTCCGAAAGCAACCATGCCTCGGAACAAGCTTTCCCTATTTCATCACTTAAATCATATGATAGGATCCAAATGAGAAACCTTCCATGACTTTTTCTCTTTTAACATTGTTTGCATAGTGTGTGCTAGCAGGATTGTAGTAACAATTTTTAGCAATGTGGTTTTGCATACCACACATTATGCAGGCAATGTTAGCCTTCTGGGAACTTGAAGATTGTTGTTTCTTATTCTTCTTATCTTCTTCAGTAGTCTTTCCCTATTTTCTCTAATCTTTTTATTAGATAGGAGTCTTGGTACTACACACTTTTTCAAGATTAGAAGTTCCTACCACCTGGAATCTAGCTAAGATGAATACACTATTTTGCTTTGGGTCAATTTTCAGCTTAGATTCAGCTACTTTCTTGTCAGTTTTTCTGGTTGCCTTAGCCTGACTTCTTCTGGCTTTGGTGATTAGGGATTGGTCATCATTGATAAGAGGGGTTTGGTTTGCCTTATTCTTCCCTGTGATGGTCTCCAAAGTTGCATCACTCTTTGACTTATGGGAAGGTAGGTCATCAAATGGAACCTCTTGCTCTTTATTACCACATCTTGGTTGTCTAATAGACTCATAGAGTGTGGTGGAGAATTTCATTAGTTCCTAACCCACCTTTTTTTGATAACAAAGTTTGGAGTGAGAGGATGATGCAAGAATGGCTTGGAAGTTTTGCTTTGAGATAGCATACTTCCTGGCTTTAGCCTCAGCTATGACAAGCTAGGCTTGAGACTCAAATAGTTTGGATAATAAATGCTTGATTTGAGTCTTGTAGTTTGTATGTTCATGTTTTAACAAGGACACAGTTTTCTCTAACTCATCAATTTTCTTTTGATAGCCAGTTTCAGCCATTTTAAAATTAGATTTTAAGATATTTAAAGACTCACTATCAGATTTGATTTCCATATTTTAGTCCTGATATAACTTAACCTTAGCAATACAGCTGGAGTACAAAGATGTTCATATACCTTTAAGTTGTCTGTTCCAGCCATGAGTGCTTGAGCATGGGTGACATCTTGCACCATAAAGCTCCAATCTACTTCTTGAGCTACAGCTACTGTTTCAATTGATTTCCTAGTGGCTTTAGCTGTAGAGGAATGTGAGGAGGCTTGTGAGATTCCTGGATTTGACTTGGGAGCCTTACATTCCTTTGCAAAGTGACCAAGTTGGTTACGGTTGTAACATTCGGCTTTGGTATTGTCAAACCCAAACTTACTGCTTGTTGGGTTTTGAGGGACCTGCCTACCAGTTCTTTTAAAAAACTTTTTTGCTCAATAGGTTAGCAAAGCCATTTGTTGGACTATGTCCACATGCTCTACATCATCTGGACTGAAGTACTCTAGATTATCAAAGCAATACTGATGATCACCAGAGTACCCACTTCCTGAGACAAAGGCACATCTTTCCTGAAAAGAACCTTGCAAAGCCTATTGAGACCTTGGAGTCTCATGGAATGTGATGTAGGGTCCTGAAGAACAAGATGGTTATTGAGAATATGTCAGGTACCGCCGAGATTGGGGTGTCCTGAGCCTTCAGTAACCATTAAAGCGTTGCTAGCAGGAAGGCTCGAAGGTATGTTCATCTGAATGCCCTTCTTGTTGTCCATCTCTATATGGTATCCATCAAGGATGCCACATAGTTCAGTCATGGTGAGGCATTTCTAGTTTCTTGTCCTCTTGATAGAGACAAAGTAGAAGTCCACTCATTTGTGAGTGCACTCATGAATTTCGAGTGAGATCTATTAATTCTAGGGCAATTCCCACAGATTGAAGGGAAGAGATAAGATCCATGTATCTGAAGTATTGCTGGCTAAGGGTCTCTCCAGCAACATGAGTGAAGTTATCAAACTGCTACTTCAGTGAATCTTTCTCTGAATCATTAGAGCTTGAGTTCATTTGAGATAATGCATCAAACAATTCTTTTGCTGACTTGGAGTGCCCAAACCCCATCATTATCGAGTTAGGTATAGCAGTCATAAGAACAGTCATGGAATTACTATCAGTGACCATCTTCTTTCAGTCTTCATCAGAGTAATCTTCAATGGCCTTCTCTATCATGGCACCATTTCCACCAGATGCAGCCACCTTTGGTTTGTACAGACCATTGACAATAGATTGCCACATTTTTTCATCTTGATACTTGATGAAGCCTTCTATGCCTCTGCTCCATGATCTAAAGTTTTCAAGGGTGATGATAGGTTTTTTAGTCATCATCCCCATCATAACTTCAAATTTTTGGTTAAGGTCCATATTTGAGTGTACTAAGTAGTGAGTGAAGAATATGTTGATTAGGATGGTAAGATCACACAATCAAGAGCCTAAAATTTCTGATACCAATTGTAGGATCGGTTTTTACACTCAGCACAAGTATCTTTCTCTCAAACTCACTAAGTAACACTCGGGTTTATGATGAATCGGAGTCTTTCTAAGAGTTGATGATAATATACTAATTAAATCAAAGTAAGCACAAAAGAATAATTTTCAAGATACTTGTATATATTACTTTTTAACTCAAAGTTTTACAAGAATCTTACAAGCATTATATATGAGTTACAATGAGAAACTATATGTACTACTACCTATAGCTAGATATACTTTGATACCAGCTGGAAACCTTAGACTAAAGTAAATACTACAAAGCTAAAGTTAAGGTATCTTAGATAAAATATTATCTAAGATACGGTAGTCATGACATGTCCATGACTTACCTTTTGTCACCAACTAAAGTTGGCAACTGCACTAACTGATAAGGTGTGAATAGTGGAATAAAGTATGGTCAACTATATGGATGTGGAAAAGTGCCATGTAGTATCTCAGAGATTTGCAGCAGAGTGTTAGAGAGACCATACTTATGTCCACTGGTTCATAGTTGCTAATTCCGAAGGTTATTCTTTCGAAGCCTCTTATACTTTGGAAGTGGCTACTTCTTCCGAGGCTTCCTTGGGACTCATACATCGAAAGTTGTAGTATTCATTTCTTCTAAGTGTCGAGCTTTGGAAGAGCAGAGACTTTGTCTTCAGAAGCTGAAGCTTATCTTTGGAAGTTCCTTAAACTTGTCTTCGGAAGTTCAGTAGTTATCTTCGGAAGTGCTGAAGTTGTCTTTGGAAGTTTCTTATTTGTTGTACTCAAAAAGTCTAAGTGTTTGGTTTTGGTTGCACCAACCTTACTTGATCCAACGTGAACCGATGTTCAATCTTCTCTGATTGAACAAGTTCCTCATCTTTAATCCAAAAAGGCTAGAGTGGAAACATGGGCTCCCATTCAGTTTGAGGTCCCACCATCCTTCACGTTTGACCTTAATATGGGCATTAAGTCTCCTCGGTCTCAATACCATGAGCCCCAAATCCAAACTGTAAACCCTTAGGGAGAGTCACTACACTCCCCTGAGTAGCCAAAATGGGACATTCCAATCAAAGGCTCAATGCCACTAGCCATTGATCAAGGTCTCGGGTCACTAGGCATAACTTTCATATCCTTCATTGACCTTCTAATAGATACTGATGAAGAAATTATGTCTCTTCAAGGCCATGATGTTGATCCATAACACCTATATAATGATCAACTGAGCCTACAAAGATCTCTGATTTCTAGCCTACATCAGCAAACCCAAACTAAGGTGAGTTTCACTGGTATGGAGGGGACTCATGTAGATTCAGCTGCCACTACTAATGGTGCCTAAATAGGTCCTGTGGATAGTGCTAACATATCTAAGACTAAATCTACAACAACCCTACCTCTTGATTACTTTGAAAGAGACATCATTAAGAAAGGGAAACCGGGCCGCCAAAAACCACAACCGGTGATGAGGATGAACATATTAGGTATGTTGCCTCATCTCCCTATGATTCTTCTCAAGAAGATGAGGGAACTATACAAGTCACCATAAAATACCTACTTTCTAATGTCTGAAACTTGAATCCAAGTTAAGACTTTAGAGGATAGGTCTGCCACTTAGCAACTTGAGATTGAAAATTTCAAGGCTTAACTAGCTGAGTTAGACATGGGAAGATCAAGATTAGGCTGGACTCATCTTAGAATAATGTTTATATTATGTTTAAATGTAATAGGATATATGTTAGATTACTTTGTTTTATTTTTGTTTTTTGTGTATTTTGTTGCCCAGCAAAACTATAGTTTCGCTCATAGTTAGCAAGCCTAGTTCACCCGGCGAAACTGGCCATGGGCTAGTGAAACTAGGTTACCTATATATTGAATTGTTTCCATCATTGTAGATTTAATCTTGCAAAACCCTAATACAAAATATCTTGTTGCAATTGTGTATTGTTGGTTGGAATTCAATAGAAATCATATTGAGCCTTTGTTCTTTGTTTTTGTTTGCTTTGTTTTGATTATTATTGAACACACTTATTACTATACTATCATTGTATGATTACGATGATTGTTTGTTAGTGGATTTTGAACCATTTGGTCAATCAATTGTACTGTTCATCGATCATTTGAACCTACAAAATGGTATCAAAGCCTTTGTGCTCTTGATTGATTGAGTTTTTGGTTGGTTTAGTTCAAAATCAATATTTCATCAATTTTGGATCAAGTTTGAGTGTTTTTATATGGAAATTGATTGATATTGGTTAGTTTTTGGTTTGGAAAGCTTTGGTAATCATCATATCTTAATGCATTAAGATTTGAGTGATTTTAGATCAATTTCTTATTGAGGAAGTTTTTCAGACTCTTCCACCAAAACTACAATTGTTTTGTTTACTTTGTTGGTTTCTTCAACTCAGCAAAAGTACCAATATTGAATGAAAGTTCAAAAGTGATTATGCACTCTCATCAAGTGAAATTGCTGCTAAATTTACATCAGAACGAAAGTTCAAACTACTTTTGAGCGAAACTATCTACGAAACTAGTATAACCAAGCAGCTTGCAAGCGAAACTACTGCTGAAATTCCGAACGAAATTAGCAACGAAACTAGCTCTTCTTCTGCGAAACTACTTTCTTAATCATGCTAAGATGAAAACTATTACGCGATCTGTTTGGAGAGTGTGGCACGAAATTGGGCTCCATGACTGATCAACGGAGATAACTTTGAAGACTGGAAGAGGTGTTTGAAAGCATTCTTTTATTACACAAATCACAATCAGTGGGAATCAATCATCTTCGGTCCACATATACCTACTGTTACTATTAGAGATGTTGTCTCTCAAAACAAGGATCCGGATACTTTCAATGAAAAAGAATTTGAAACTGATTGATAGAGATCAAAAAGCATTTGGAGCATTAACCATGTGTCTTGCACCTGACATTTACAACTGCTTTGCTGAACACGAAAATGCCAAATCTCTGTATGATGCCTTATGTGAGTTTTATGACAGGATGATGAGTTAGTGAAGGACAAAGGGATACAAGCTAAGAAGAGTTCAATTAGTTTGTGGATTACAAAAATGAGAATCTTACTGATTTGACAAATCGCTTTTTGTAGTTTCAAGCACACTAAAGAAATATTTTGAAAAACTTACAAATTATGAACAAGTGAATGGGTTGTTGGATTCACTTCCACCTTAATGGAGTCTACAAGTGGGAATGTTAAAACAAGAAAGAGGATTCATTGATTACAAGCTCATGGATACATTAACAAGTTAAAGTCCTTTGAATTGGATTTGAAGAGAAGAGAGTTCAATCAGTCTATGATGCCATCATCTGGTTTTCCTCAGAATGCTACATTAATCACATTCACTGCAAGCTCGCCAATGCAAGAATCAAGACAAGGAGGAGAAACTACAAATATTTCATGTGATCAACATAGTGGTGTGGTAACTCATTCAGAGATCAATCTAATCCAAAAGCTACTTTTGGAACTTCAATTCCATCCGACATAATGGCATTGTTTGGCATGTTTGTTCATAGCTATGAGGCACTAGTGGCTAGTGAATTGAAAGGTAAAGGGATGACTATGGAAGACATGTATCAAGTTGATCCAGATGACTTGGAAGAAACATACATTCAGTGGCAGATGGCGATGTTGACTCTCCGAGCCAAGAGTTTATGGAAAGAACTGGCAGGAAGAACTTTGGAGGTCAAAATTTTAATTCTCAATTGGATATTGACAAATCCAAGTTGAGATGTTTTAACTGCAAGCAGTTAGGACACTTCAAAAGAGAATGTCCTTTGCCAATAGTCACTAACCCAAGCAACTAAGGAGTTCCAAGATTGGTTTCTGGTGGAGAGAGGAAAAAGAGGTTGCAGAAGAAAGAGACAACACTAATTCCTAGTTTTGATTGGAGCGTTAAAGCTAACGAAAAAAAAAGAATAAATCAACCAAGCACTAGTTGCTGAGATAATGGAAAAAGAGAAGAGTATGGAGGAGTTTGATCCTTTCAGAGAACTTACCCGTGAAGCTAAAAATCATCAGAGTGTTAAGCATGAGGAGGTTGAACGAGACAAGTCAGAAGATATAAGTATGAGTGAAAGGAAGAATTATGATGAAGACAGTTTGATTGTTGATTGGGAGAATGATGATCTGAAGGGAGTTAAAGGTGAGAATGTGAAGTTAATAGAGAAATAATCAGAGGAGAGGGCAAAGGGAAACATGTTACTACATCCACTATTAAGGAAATCAAGAAAAGTACTCCAGTGTGTCAATGTGATAAAGCCTTGGCAGTAGAGAAAGTGGTGATGGGTCTCCCTTACGAGATAATACAACACATGTGCTCCTCTGCTTGTAAAATTAGATTATTTGGTGTGTATAAAGCAAATCATCTGTTGCTTGACAATGAATATGATTTATAACAAATTAATGATGAGCTTAAGCTAAATGAGTCAAAATATTTTATTAAATTAAATGAAGCTTTAAAAGAAACATTTAAAAAGAATTGTTTTAGAAAGAAATGTTGCAATAAATACTTTGACTGAAACAGTCGCATTTGCTGAGTTTGAAACAAGTAAACTTTAGTCAAAACTTGATAAATGGACAATTTCATGAATGAAACAAGACAATTTGTGTAAATCATAACGGGGGGCTAAAATTAAAACAAGTTTGGGTTATGAAAAAGCTTCAATTTGTGTTATTCACTATGCCAGTTCCACACCCTTCAAATGATTTCATTCAAACATATACTAACAATCTGTCTGCAGGTTTAGAAGGTGTTAACAATCTGTTCTAGATCAAAGTTCCAGCTAAAGTAACTTTTTTGTTTCTAAAAAGTTTGTCTCAGACATTAACTCTGTATGTTTAAGTGGTTGTTCCACTTCTTTATCGAATGATTCCAGATGTAATGATGATGTTTCAAATGCTTGTGTGAATGAGGTTGTGAATGATCCTGTTATCGATTATAAAGATAAAACAAAAAGTAACTGCTTTGAAAATTCTTTTCTTATTCCATTCCATCATATACACCAATTAACATTTCACAATCTAATGAACGGGTAATATCATCTTATAGTGCAAGCACAAGATGAACAAGTACCACATGTATTTCATGATGATACATCAATATTTGTAAATAATCATTCTTTAATAGACAAAGTCAGAACCAGAGAAATGTATAAGACCTATAGTGATAATGATTCTAGCTTATCTAAGTGCGATGAGGAAATATGTATATATAAACTCCCTGATTTGTTTCATAATAGACCTAGAGTAAAATCCCATTGCTTTAGATGCGGTAAAGATTGTAATGTAGTTAAAAACTATACTGGGCTTCATTCCAGACATATTCATAGGAATTCTTTTGGTAGTAGATTAACTCATATTGTTAATAGTTTCTTTGGCAAAAAATCTCCTGTCTCTAAACCTAAAGTTGTCCAAACTTGGGTTGCTTTTTCAACCGATTAAATTGATCACTCTATTTTTATAGTAGTCATCCCCTAAAGTTGTAAATAGTATTTGGCGTGTTGATAGTGGATGCTCTAGACATATGAAAGGGTTGAATAATTTATCAACAAATTATCGTATCATCAATGGAGGATATGTAGCATTTACTGGTGACAA
Source organism: Flaveria trinervia (assembly GCA_025506515.1). NCBI lineage: Eukaryota > Viridiplantae > Streptophyta > Magnoliopsida > Asterales > Asteraceae > Flaveria > Flaveria trinervia. Next base: position 39,114,854 of record CM046447.1, read on the forward strand.
GAAAGGTGGTAAGATGATTGGTCAAAGCGAGGTATCAAACGGATCTCTCATTTTGGAGAAAGTCAATTTTGTGCTAGAGCTAGCATTTAATCTATTGAGTGTCTCTCAGATTTATGATAAAGATATTCTAAATTTATTTCTCTCAAATGAATGCTTATTTATGAGATTCGGGTTTAATATTCCTAACGAGATTGTGCTAATACGAGCCCTGAGAAAGAATGATACCTATCTTCTTGATATGGGATCTAAAGAATCAACTTCCACTGTCACTTGCCTTCTATCTAAAGCTTTATATTTTTAATTATTTTTGTGGCATCGTAGATTGGGTCATGTTAATTTCAAAAGTATTAACAAATTAGTTAAAAACATTCTTGTTAGGGGATTACCAATAAAAGACTTTTCTGTTGTTGAGAATTGTATGGCATGTGCCAAAGAAAAACAATATAATAAACCTCATAAACCAAACTTGAAAATAGTATTTCTAATCCCCTCGAGTTGTTGCATACTGATTTGTTTGGCCAATAAGTGTAAACTTAATTGCTAAGAAATCTTTTTGCCTTGTTGTTACAGATGATATCTCTAGGTATTTATGGGTGAGACATTTAGCTCATAAAGGAGAAGCTATGGAAGAGTTGTGGAAGTTAATTCTATCGATCAAAATGATAAGCAAGAGGAAGGTAATGGCTATTCGAAGTGACAACGGTATCGAATTCAGAAGTCACATCTTTGACTCCTTTTGTACAAACAAAGGAATTTTGTGACAATTCAGTGCAGCCAGAACACCTCAACAAAACGGTGTTGTTGAAAGAAAGAACCACACCCTAATAGAAGCTGCTCGTACCATGTTGATCAAATCCTCTTTGCCAATTATTTTCTGGGCTGAAGCGGTGACTTGTGCATCATATGTCCTCAATCGTGTTTTGATTATGAAGGATAAAATGAAGAATCCTTATGAATTGTTTCATAAAAGGAAGCCATTGATTGATTTCTTTCATCCATTCAGGTGTTCATGTACCTTGCTAAACACTGATGAACAAAAGATGAAATTTGGAGCTGTGTCATATGAATGTTACTTCTTTGGTTACTTATCCTCTCAGAAAGCTTATTATGTGTATAACAAGAGAACATGTATAATGCAGGAGTCATTATATGTTAACTGGCAGGAATCAAATTCTTCAGATGCTGGTATAGAGCCTGCACGGTTCTTTGACTCAAATACTGTTTTTAACTCCTTCAACCTTCCAGTTTATGATAATGATGTGTCCTTCTCCAATGTTCAAAAGAACATTATTCCTCCGGATCAATTACCTCAAGTTCCTCCCATTTCATCATCTAACCATCCAACCTCAGTTGAACTTCCATATTCATCATCATTTGACATTCCACCCCTATCTGTTTTGACATCTATTCCTTCAACACCAACCTTTACTCTATCTCAAACTTTTCCATCATCCAAACCTACTCAACCACCTTTTTCTCCATTATCTACAAAATCTCAGTCCATTAGCCCATCTCTATCCAATCCATTACCTTTAACCACTAATTTTAAATCATTGAAAGAATTACTCATAATAATATTATTGGATCCATTACTAATGGTGTTAGGATGCGAAGTCAATCTGGTTTGATAAACGTGTGCTTATTCTCTTGTTTCATATAGAATGTGCATGCAGCACTTTAGGATCCTTGCTAGGTTGAGTCCATGCAATTGGAACTTCAAAAATTTAGGAAACTTAAAATGTGGTCTCTTGTCGATATTCCTCCAAACAAATATCCTACTGGCACAAAATGTGTGTTCAAGAACAAACCTGATGATTTTGGCACTATGGTAAGAAATAAGTCCAGGTTGGTGGTTCAGGGATTTGCTCAAGAAGAAGAGATTGATTACATGGAAGTTTTTGCCCCTGTAGCTTGTCTCGAAGCAATCCGGATTTTTATTGCTCATCTTTCTCACAAGCAATTCAAAGTCTATCAGATGGATGTTAAATGTGCCTTTATTTATGGAGACATTGATGAACAGATCTATGTTTCAACCACCAGGGTTTGAGGATCCAGACTTTCCTGATAAAGTATACAAACTTGATAAATCCCTTTGTGGTTTATATTAAGTTCCTCGCATCTGTTATGGGACTCTAACACAATATCTTCTAAGCAATGGTTTTTCTTGTGGCACTATTAATATGACTTTATTTAAGAAAGAAGTGGATGTTAAGATGTTAATCGTGCAAGTCTATGTTGACGACATTATTTTTGGGCCCACCAATAGTAAGCATTGTAGGGAATTTGAGGAGGTCATGAGAGGTTGCTTTGAAATGAGCATGATAGGGGAGATGTGCTTTTTTCTTTGTTTTCAAGTTGAACAAAAGCCTGAAGGAGTTCTTATTCATCAGGAAAAGTAAGACAAAGAAATTCTTAAGAAATTCAAGATGGAGGACCCTTCTTTTAAATTAACTGCATTCACTACACAAACATGCCTTACTCTAGATGAAAATAGGAAATCTGTTGATCCTCATCTTTAAAGGTCAATGATTGGTTCCCTAATGTATCTTACAGCCAGTCGTCCAAACATCACTTTTATTGTGGGATATTATGCTCGATACCAAGCTAACCCTAAGGAGTCTCATGAGAAGGCAATGAAAAGAATTTTTCATTATCTAAAAGGATTTTCTCGACTGGGTCATTGGTATCCTTATGGTGGAAACTTTGATTTGCATGCTTATTCTGACAGTGATTCTAATGGTTGCAGGTTGAATAGAAAATTAGTCACCGGAGGTTGTCAATATCTTGGGAACTGTCTGGTATCATGGCTGAGCAAGAACAAACTACTGTGTCTCTTTTCACACGAAGGTAGAGTATATTGCTGCTTCTAGTTGTTGCTTTCAATTGTTGTGGATACAACATCAGATGATTGACTATGGGATCAATTTCCTCCACACTCCATTATCTTGTGAAAATGAAGCAGCCATTGGAATCGCAAAGAACCCAATTCATCATTCTTGCACCAAGCACATTGAGACAAGGATTCATGCAATCCGTGATGCTCAAGAAAATAGTTTTATTGATACTATTCCTACTGACACAAAAAATAAAAAGGCTGATCTTTTCACTAAAACCCTTGATAAACCTCATTTCTATGAACTGGTCTTCATGTTAGGACTGATATCTTTTTAAAAATCGTTTTCTTAATTGTCTCATTTAAATATTGCACATAATTATTTCTTGTATTTTTCTTTCTTTCCTTTTAAATCTTCTGCTCCTTAGTTCTTCACTATTTTACAATAATATATATATATACATATATATATATATATACATATATATATACATATATATATACATATATATATACATATATATAGATATGTATATAATATACATATATATACATAATAGGAATTTCATTAATCTTGCTAGTTCTTAGAATTTTGGGGGAGAATAACACCAATTTACCTATCTTTCTTGCAGAATAAAGCTTTCGTTGCCTGAAAGATTTAAAGGAGGTCAATGGTATTGTGTTGGGATATGCATATAGGCTCAGTTGTGGCTAAATTAATAGGACTTGAAACTTATTGACTTGGATTATCCCCTTGATATTTTGGTCGTCACAAAGTTACAGGTCCTTGTACAAAATTGATTGAGAACATGATATCTCTATCATGATTCTCTTTAAAGAAAATTTTATGTTCTCCTTCATGTATACTCAATAGTGCTACTTGCTAGCTCTAATTGTATCAAAGCAGATCCATGTTGTATACTTTTTAGGTGCTTATCTCCTCTGCTATGTGTGAACATTGACCTGGAGTGATGATCTCCTCTGTTATACGTAAGTATAGACCTAGAGCTCTTATCAACACATTCTGATGATCTTCTTTGTTGTATGTAAGTATAGACCTGAAGCTCTCATCAGTTAAGCTCAAATGATCATCTCGTTTGTTATACGTGAGTATAGACCTGCAGCTCTCATTATTTGAAAATAATAAGGTCTGTGCTTCTTATGAAAACATCTTTGTTATACTCTCAATTGGAAAATCAAGCATAGATATTCATTTTGTTCAATATTTCATAAGGACTGGATGTTTTTCTTTGCCAAATGTCTATGGGGACCGAGTCACCCAAGTCTTCTTTAATCTAACCAAAAACATGATAATGGAAGACGTAGTTTACTCATTGAAAAGAAGAAGACATGGGTTTAAAAGGACAGTATATCATCAATCCCCCCAAACTATGATTTTGTGGAAAACCTCTTCAGTTTATTGTGTTTCAATATCCTTTTAAACTTCCTTTATTATTTTTTTCTTTTATTTCTTTAATATTCTTTACTTTCCTTATATTTCTTTAGGAAATATTGATAGATCTTGTGAGGCGCTTTTTATTTTTCTTTGTCTTAAATTTCATCTTATTTGTTTCTGTCTAAAATTTTATATTAAATAATTAAATAGTAAAAGAAATAGAAAATTTTAAGTTTTGGATTCTAGCAAAACTATTGTTTCACTGGTAGTTTCATCGAGCCAACCTATAGATTCGCCGGTAGTTTCTCTCATTTCAGAGCTCTCTTGATCAAAATTTTTACTGAGCGAAACTACAGTTTCGTTGCCAGTGAAACTATGGGATATGTTATGGGTAATGCGAAATTATCTACTCATTTTCACACGACGCATTACCCTTTCGACTCCGAGCCATAATCGACTCTCTCTCACCTAATCGAACCTTGTTGGTTTTTACTCATTCTAGATGTTATTTTAAGACATAGGTAGGTGTTTTGAACATGAATTTCCTCATTAATCTAGGCTTCTTTCGGATTTAAAGAATATTGATTGTGTTGGTTCAATAACCTCAAAGATTCACCCGGCGAAATTATTAATGCTTTCTGCGAAACTGAACGAAAGTTCACTTGTTTTTAGTGAAACTATAAGGCTATGTTGTCCGTGTGAACTTAACAGTTTCGCTTGCCAGAATTAAGTTTCGGCTTGCTGAAATTAAGTTTCGGCTTGCCGAAATTACTCTTTCAGCTAGCCGAAATTACAAGTGACTGTCTGCCGAAATTATACTTTCGCTTGTCGAAAATTCTGTTTTGGCTAGTGAAACTATAGTTTCGTCCAGCAAAACTAATTGTGTTTTACTTTATTTATATTCTTTTTAATTGTCCTTCTTTATTATTTATCTTGTTACATCATTCTAACTTATTTTATCTATTTCTTATCAAATAAATGACCAATTTAAAATTCGATGAGAGGAACAACATTACAACCATTTTAAATGATCGGAATCCAAAGGCTGTTGGATTTAGAGACTGTATTCGTTGGCTCAGGAACTCTTCTATTTCCTATGCGATCTCTTATTCCCCGACTATATAGATCCTCACATCAGAGACTTTTGAAGAGCAACTGAGTATGATACCAGGGCTAATCCTCAACTGATTATAACCAAAGTTTTGGAGAACGATATTTCTATCACTGTGGAAAGTATTGCTCATGTGTTGAGACTTGAAGAGGATTGTGGAGAGGAGGTTGTTTTATCTGATCATGAGGTATTTGATGCTTTCAGAAGTATTGGTTATGAAGGACCTCATTTTGGCATCAGAAAAGATATCAAGAAATCTTTCTGATCCAAAGAGTGGAGATACATAGCTCATGTCTTTATTATGTGGCTGGACAATTGGAAGAGGTTCAGATGGGTTGAATCTTGACTAGGCTAAGGCTATGATTGTTAATAGAAGAGGGAAAAAGGCCAACATAGCTAAACTTATTTGACTATATGGCTGAGAACATTATGGCATTAAAGAAAGGCAAATGGCTGTTATATCCAAGTTATATATATATATATATATATATATATATATATATATATATATATATATATATATATATATATATATATATATATATAAATGATGATTGAGGACTTGATTCCTAATGTTCCATGTCATGGAGAGATAAAGAGACTTGTACAATGAACCCAAGGGTATTTTCTGATTGCTCAGCAATTAGATATGATTTTAGTGGAAGGATCACTCATCTTTGGGAGAATATGTATCCAGCCGAAAAGGAAAACTACATAAGGAGAGTGATAGAGTCTGAGAACAAGAATGTTGAAGAAAATAGGGAGAAACAGATTGAGTCTGTAAAGAAAAGAAAGAGATACGCCAAGGAGAAGGATTATGACTTTAAAGAAGAAATTGACGAGGTTGACGAAAGTTTGAGATTTGAGAAGGAAAAGAGGTCTAAGAAAAAGGCAAATCAAGGTGAGGCAGAAAGGATGAGTGAGAGGAGATCCAAACATAAACATCAAACCTTTAATGAGCCCCAAAAGAGAGATGAAAGGGTAAACTTAGATGAAGATGTGATCACAAATCTTAACTCATCTCTGGCAAATGAGTTAAGTATGATCAAGACAAAGCTAATGAATCAGGAGTTGATGGAGAAGAAGGATAAGATGCTGGAAAGCACGACTATGATGATGATTGATCAATAGGCCCTGATAAAGAGATTACTAAGTGAGGTGAATGAGCTGAAAGTTGTTGCCGGTCTGCCTAATCAGGTAACTCAATCTGAGTTAGATGATCTCATAGATACTTCAAGATACTTATTTCTAAATGTGATTAGCTCATCTAAGGCAGGAGAGGGCACTAGTGGTGCATGTGTTACAACTGTAGGAGGTTCAGGTGAGAAAGATGTTGGTGTAAGTGAACTGAGGCTGGAAGGGAAGGAGCTGAGGAACATATGGAGGAAGTGGTTGAGGCAGGATTTATAGATTCGGGATTGAACATAGATACAGGTCTGGTTGATGAGGAGGTGGTGAAAGACACAGCTGCTGAAGTTGGTGAGAAAACAAATACTAAGATGAATCTGGTGGATGAGGAAGAGATTGAAGAGCAACTAATAGACTATGATTTAGAGTCGGAGTACTATGAGGTGGATGAGCGTCCCTTGACATATGTAGCCAAGAAGGGCTCTACTGAAGGAGACGTGTTTGAGATGGAGAAGGAGGCATGGTTTGTGAAAGAGAAATAACCAGAAGAGCTGACCCCCACTATTTCGGAACATTTAAGGGTCAAGCAGAAAAGAATCAGAGAAAAGGATTATCAGCTAGAAATACAATGCAAATCTAAAGATGTTTATGATTAAGAGGAGGGGAGGTAGGATTTCATACTTGCACAAAAGGAAGGCTTTCAAGGCATTGTCAATATATGATCTAAGGAGATTTACAGAGATTTCATTGATAGACTCTCATTTGAGCGAAAGAGCTAAACTACTAAAGGAAGAGATAAAGCAAGGGAAAATGATAATTTTGAGATGTTTGGTTTCATGAAGGCCGAGAGAAAGAGGTCAAAGAAAGACAAGGATTGGGAGATGGGTAAAGGGAGAATTGTGTTAAGGTAAAGCCCCCAAAGATGTTTAGCAGTGTAAGACTACCTTATCCTCTCCCACCCAGACTACAAAAGTTTGAAAAATGGTTCTATGATAATAACATCGGGGAGGCGGTGATAAGGACTAAGGATGGAGCTAAAATCAGATTGTTTGATCCGATGGAGGTATTTACTTTTTGTGACAAAGATTTGCTGATTCTATATGACAATGACATCAAAGTAGGAGCTGGGGCTGGAACGAGAAAAGAGCCAAGCCTGTTTATGGAGGTTGTCAACAAGGCTCGTGGGGTGAGGGAAGAGGTGAGAGAGCTGGCAGACAAAATCCTTCAAGCTAATGAAGCTAGGATGGATGTGCATGATCTTACAGAGCAATTGGAACAAGCGAGTGCACATGGCAAGGAAGTTGGTACAACAAGAGCTGAAGAAGAGATTACAACAAAGGCTGGAGAAGAAGCAGGAGCTGATAATGTTGAAGAAGACGTTCCAATAGGTGAGGTCCAACTTAGGGTGAGTATTAAATATCAAAATTAGGTTGGACTCACCTTAGAATAGTGTTTGTATTATGTTTAAATATAATAGGATATATGTTAGATTACTTTGTTTTAATTTTGTTTTTTGTGTATTTTGTTGCCTAGCGAAACTATGGGCGAAACTATAGTTTTGCTCATAGTCAGCAAGCCTGGTTCACCTGGAGAAACAGTGTTTCGTCATTGGGCAAAACTGGCCATGGGCCTGACAGTTTTGATGTCCAGCAAAACTATCAATGAAACTAGGTTACCTATATATTGAATTGTTTCCATCATTGTAGGTTTAACCTTGCAAAACCCTAATACAAAATATCTTGTTGCAATTGTGTATTATTGGATGGAATTCAACAGAAATCATATTGAGCCTTTGTTCTTTATTTGTGTTTACTTTGTTTTGATTATTATTGAACACACTTGTTACTATATCATCATTGTGTGATTATGATGATTGTTTGTTAGTGGATTTTGAACCTTTTGGTCAATCAATTGCAATGTTCATCGATCATTTAGACCAACAACATGTACCAATACAAGTCTCGCTGACCTCCTCCCCTAGCTCATCAAGCTCTCAAGATGATGCAAACAAAAAGGGATAGAATGTTCAAAGAGAAACACATGTGGAGCAGCCAAGGTTGGCCCTTTTTACATTATCTTCAAGATATCCTGCTCAGCAATCAACTGTTTTCCATGAGCCTCCTTGTATCATCCTTCAAGTGGACCCAAGGATGCTCATCAATTTGAATAGGTTTTTAACCAAATTTTTGATGAGCTGCTCACTTGAACAACCATGTCCATATGTTGCTATGGCATACTTTGGAGTTGAAGAGCTTTAGAGGTGGAATGCACCATCTACCACTATCAAAGGAGTTATTCAACCTAAGGTCCACATTAAACCTAAGATTGAATTCAAAGGGGATATGGAGATTGGTGGCACAACAACTAAAACAGTTGGGATAGATAGTGCAATCCCATAAACTTCTAAAGTTGAAGTCAAAGTTGCGGAAGAAGTATTCTAAACTTCCGAAGCTGAGATCCAAGCTGCGAGCGGACAATATTCTCTGTCTGATGATCTAATTATCACAGATGGAATCCTTAAACTAGCATTTGAGGTAAATAGTAAAGAATTTCTCAAAACTCCTCTCACTCAAACACCATCATCATCACAAGCTCAAATCACCACCTATCAACCTGAATCCTCTACACAAGAACCTCCAAAGACACTAGCTTCCGAAGACATCAAAGAGAAAAGGAAGTTGACTATGGAAGAACTACTAGAGGAGGAAACATTGGATAAGCTAAGAAGAAAATGTAGACACCCTACTCGAAAGCTATTAGCTACAAGTAGAAAGGCAATTGTGGCTAACCGGGAGGCTATTAATAATCAAAAGAGGGTGCAAATTATTTATAGACTTGTCAATCTTGGTGTAGCAAATGAAGATGTTCTCCTCCTATCACTTGAGGAATTGGTAGAGTTAGAAAAGGCAACCCTACTGTGGAAAGAACAAGAAGAAGTAGCAAGGTTGGCCTTTGAGGAGGAATAACAGAAAAAGAAAGAGGAAGCTGAGCAACAACTAAGGGATGAAAGGATAACTTTTCTAAGCTCTAAGGGGTTCTCCCTTGAATAACATGCTCCTCATGACAATGAGACGATTTGTGGCTTTTCAACAAAGAACAAGATTAAATGAAAAAAGAGAGAAAGAGGGCTCCCAGGGAAACCTCAAGGAGATTGTAACACCCACTTATTTATAAAAGAGAAAGAAAGAAGAATAAAGTGAAGAAAAAGAAAGAAAATATATTTTACCCAAGTTGGAGGGTAAAAAGTGTCCAAAATGACAAAATGTTTGAAAAAGTAGGTGTAAAACGTGATGGTCGCCCATCACCCTCTTTTCACACTCAACATCCGAATTTTAGAGAGAGAGAGTAACAAGGAGCTGAAAACTCTAGGATTTTGAAGAACAAGAGCTAAAAAGATCGAATTCAAGGTAAGAATTCATGTGTTTAAGATGTTCTTAACTGGTTTCATCCTCGGTTGTGTGTTTATGTATGTTGTGTGTGTTCGGTTGTGTGTGTTTGATGGGTTTTAGGTGTTTGAGCTCAATTCGCAAATGGGTTTGAAGAAGTCTTACCCAAAGAGCTGCAAAGGTAGTTCTAAAACCCCTCTTTTACATGTTTTAACTGATTTTGGGACTAGAAATGCATGTATAAACTTTTTATAAAAGTTAGTTTTATGCCCGTATGTATGTATGCATATGTGTATGTTGCGGGTGGGGTTTGATTTTGGGCTGTGTATGTGCTTTATGATGTTATGGTTGTGTTTCTATGACTTAGAATGTAGATTTGAGCTTAGAGCATGATAGAAGGTGTTTGGGGACCGAATTATGATGTTAAGTGCGACCTGGGCTGCTCATACGCCCAAACAATAGCTCATACGCCCAACCATAAATAACTGCTTAAGTGTTCCTCATGCGGATGAAGTCTGCTAGAGGAAATTCGAATGAACATGTCAATGCGGATGAGTATGAGTCAATGCGGATGAGTATAAGTTCATGCGGATGAACAAACTCGGATGAATAAGTTAATACGGATGAATAAGTTAATACGAATGAATAAGTTCATGCGGATGAACAAATGCGGATGAATAAGTTAATGCGGATGAATAAGTTAATGCGGATGAATAAGTTCATGCGGATGAACAAGTTAATGCGGATGAAAAGTTCATGTGGATGAACAAATGCGGATGAATAAGTTAATGCAGATGAACAACAAGTTCATGTGGATGAACAAATGCGGATGAACAAGTTAATGCGGATGAATAAGTTCATGCGCATGAACAAATGCGGATGAATAAGTTAATGTGGATGAACAACATACTAATGCGGATGAAAGTTATGCGACTGGAGAAAAATGCGGATGAGTAAAGGAAATGCGGATTAATAAAGGAAATGTGGATGAGCAAAGGAAATGCGGATGAGTAAAAGAAATGCGGATGAACATAAGAAATGCGGATGAACAAAAGAAATGTGGATGAACAAAAAGAAATACGGATGAACAAAAAAAGAAATGCGGATGAATGCCATGCGATTGAGGCTCATACGCATGAAAGTTATGCAACTGAAGGCTATGCGACTAAGAGTCCATACACCTAAGTGTTTATTCGCCCATAGTGTTCATACGCCTAAGTGTTCTCATGCACTTGGAAGGCCATGCGACTGAATAGTGCTCATACACCTAAATAAGGCTCATGCGCCCGAAAGGACTTAGTTTATTCTTTGGTTTTCAGGGGAAGGTGAACATGTAGGTTTTGACTTGGGAGGTTCTCGGGGGTTCATGTAAGTTGAATTTTTGAAGTCAATAATGATTGATGGTTATGCATGATGATGTGTGTTTGATGATGTGCGATTGACGATGTTATGCTTATGTATGATATGATCTATTATGTTCCTTATTACGTATGACGATGTGACTTTACATGGTGTGATATTGTTAATGAACGTAAAGTATTATCTTAACGAAGTGAAAGAATTAAGATAATGAAAGTTGAACATAATGAGCGAACGAATGAAAAGCCTTGCAAGCAACTAAGGGGAGGATCACACTCATTGAGAGTTTACCTTGTGTGTGACTACAGCATGCAATTTTGGCTAACTCATAAGGGTTCATACACACAGTAAGAGTTCAGTCTTGGTGACTGCTCCAATAACGTGTGATTTCCTAATTATTGTTTGTATATATATTTATAGCGTGCGATCTTGGCTAACCCATAGGAGTTCACCCACACAGGGTGAGTCTGTCCTAGTGACCATTCCATACATGCGATATGTGTGATACGTGCGATACGTGCGATAGGTGCGATACGTGTGATAGGTGCGATATGTGTGATATGTGCGATACGTGCAAGATGTGCGAAATGTACTAAACGAATGATGATGAAGATAATAATGATTACCTTGATGTACGTATGATGTGTGATCACGTGCGATTGTAATGAAAATGTTTTAACGAATGGAAGGTAATGCAATGTTTTTATAAAACTAGAACTCACTCAGCAACGCTGACTTTTTATGCATTTTCTAGTTGGCGGGTGAGCATTATTGAGGATGGCACGGGGCAGAGTGACCATTCCATAAATGTGATATGTGTGATACGTGTGATATGTGCGATATGTGCGATAGGTGCGATATGTGTGATATGTGCGATACGTTCAAGATGTGCGAAATGTACTAAACGAATGATGATGAAGATAATAATGATTACCTTGATGTACATATGATGTGTGATCACGTGCGATAGTAATGAAAATGTTTTACGAATGGAAGGTAATGCAATGTTTTTATAAAACTAGAACTCACTCAGCAACGCTGACTTTTTATGCATTTTCTAGTTGGTAGGTGAGCATTATTGAGGATGGCACGGGGCAGCAACTTGGCATTTTTGGATGGCATCAATTTGATAGAAATATGACATTTTTGTGATGTAATGCAAATAATGATGTTTTGTAACCAGTCAACAATGTATTATTTTGCAAAAGTGATTATAATGAAATGGATGTTTTAATGTTTCCACTGTAATGTTTTATTCAAGTTAATGAAAATATATGTTTTATGTGCAATGATTGACTAGCTGTGAGCGTCCCGGGAACAAGGCCTTACAAGTTGGTATCAGAGCCAAAGTTTAAGTGAAATAGGTAAAATTTCAAAATAAAACTTAACTTAAACTGAAAATGGGACGGAAAGGGAAGGGATGCCAGTCCGAGTAGTTGCATGCCATCAGGTATTTTCTTAATGTTTACGGTATTACGTGTGCATGTTATGTGGTTATGTGTTGCTTGTAGATTTAGTTACTGATGTAGTCAGGAGAGGAAATGCTTGGGGGTATGAAGAGTAAAGTAAGTGGCTAATCACAACTGGCCACTGTAATTAGGGACTTACTATACTTGACATAAACTAAGTTGTTCCCTTGAATGACCATGTTGGTGTTTGAATCTTTCAGTGTGTGTGTTAGAGGATGGCTGGTGGTAGATCATCTAAAGCTTCACGTGGTGGAGGTCGTGGTGCTAAACCACGGGCTACGAGAGGAAGGCCTGGAGCCGAAAAGGTGGGTCATGAGAAACCCGAGACCCTTCATCCAGAGGGCAGAGATGAGAGTGCTAACCTGAGAGCCTCAGTGAAGGAGGCTGTAGTAGAGGAAGTGCATCAGGTCATGCAAACGATCCTACCGTCTGTGGTGACCGAAGTGATTAAGGCTGTACGGGAAGGGGAGAGGAAGGAAAGGAGTAGGCCTACGGGCGAAGGGAGATGACCCGAGACTGAGACGGATTTCTCAAATGACGAGGAAGAAGAGGAGGAAGAAGATCCTGTGCAGGAGGCGACACGAGGCTGCAACTATGGCGCATTTCAAAGATGCAAGCCCCCAACCTTCGATGGTAATGGACTGCTGCTGCTGCTCACCGGTGGGTGAGAGATGGAAGCTGTTATGAATATCAGTGAGTGCTGAGAGGACCAAAAGGTGAAGTTTGTTGCCTATTCATTCGTCGACTCAGCCTTGTGTTGGTGGAACAATATCATCCAAGCCGAGGGAAGTTGGGCGATAGGAAGGATGAAGTGGGCAGAGTTGAAGAGGCTGGTGACTGAGGATTTCTGTCCTCACCGTGAGATGGACAAAGTTGAGAGGGAGTTCCTGCAGCAAGAGGTGGGAACGATGACACATCAGCAATACACCACTAAATTCAACGAGATGGCACGGCTGGTGCCAGATCAAGTGACACCCTCATCACGAAAGATCAATAGGTACAACCAGGGCTTACCGGTGGATATCCACAGGCACATAATCGCCGCCCAGCCGAGCACGTTTAGGTCGGTGGTTGATTAGGTAGGGAGGTTATATGATGAGAGAACTATGGTGGCGGCTGAAGGTAGCAAGAAAGGTGGTGGTGACTGGAATTGGAGTGAGAAAAGGTTTGGTCGAGGTGGTGTCCCAACGAGTAACAAGAAGGCACGGGTGGATGACCGCCGTATGGTTACACCTGGTGCGGGGTCGAAGAGGTTTGGTAAATGTGGGAAGGAGCATTCGGAGAATGCAAATGGGGGTCAAACATCTGCTTCAAGTGCGGGAAGCCTGGCCATGTGGTGAGGGAATGCGAGGTTGTAAGGTGTACAACTGTCGAGAGAATGGCCACATAAGTAGGGACTGTAAGAAGCCAAGGGCTGAAGGATTAGTAGCAAAGAAGGTTGGAGGAGAAGGGTAGAGAGCGAGTGCCAGAGCGTTCACTATGACGCAGGAGGAGGCTAGGACGGACCCCGATGTTGTGTCAGGTACGTTTCTAGTCAACCAAACTTTAGCCTCTGTGTTATTTGATTCTGGTGCTAGTAAAAGTTTTATTTCTGCTGCTTTCTATGCTAAATTGTCTTTTAGTAGTAGGAATATAGATACGCCCTTTGATGTAGAAACTGCTATAGGTAAGTCCACCAGGATTTCCAAGATGATAGAAGGATGTGACATAGAACTAGAAGGTCACAAGTTTCCTGTTAGACCATTCGTGATGACCTTAGGCGGGTTTGACGTAGTCCTAGGAATGGATTGGTTGGCGGACTACGAGGTGAACATTCTGTGTGGCAAAAAGATGATACGGTTGACAGCGCCTGATGGGAGTACGGTGACGGTTTATGGTGATCAAGTCACGATGATTCCGAAGGTGATTTCGATGGCGGTGGTAGGAAAGTGCATGAGGCGTGGATGTAGTGCCTACTTGGCCTATGTAAAGGATGTGGATACACTAACACCACAATTGTTCGATGTACCATTGTCTGTGACTTTCCAGATGTATTTCCTGAAGACTTACTAGGAGTGCCACCTAACCGTGGGATTGAGTTCCAGATTGACTTGATACCAGGTGCACAACCTGTTGCTAAGGCACCATATCGGTTGGCTCCGACTGAGATGAAGGAACTGATGGAGCAACTGCAGGAGTTGCTTGATAAGGGGTTCATTAGACCAAGTATCTCTCCTTGGGGTACTCCGGTCTTAATCGTGAAGAAGAAGGACGGTAGTATGAGGATGTGTATTGACTACCGACAGCTGAACAAGTTGACGGTCAAGAATCGATATACATTTCCGAGGATTGATGACCTGTTTGATCAGCTCCAAGGTGCCAAATGGTTCTCGAGGATAGACCTTTGATCTGGTTACCATCAGTTGAAAGTTAATGAGCAGGATATTCCTAAAACAGCTTTTCGCACGCGTTACGGACACTACAAGTTTCTCGTTATGTCTTTTGGTTTAACTAACGCGCCAGCTACTTTTATGGACTTGATGAATCGAGTGTGTTGGCCGATGTTGGATAAATCAGTGCTTGTGTTTATTGACGATATCTTGATTTATTCAAAAAGCGAGGATAAGCATGCCGGTCATATTCGAGAGGTGTTGGAGACATTGAGAAGGGAGAAGTTGTATGCTAAATTCTCCAAGGCGCATTCTAGTTGCGCGAGGTCCAGTTCTTGGGTCATGTGGCGAATCCCGATGGGATTATGGTGGACCCGACAAAGGTGGGGGCAGTGATGCAATGGAAGTCCCGAAGACGCCATCCGAGATTCGTAGCTTCTTAGGTTTGGTGGGTTATTATACGAGATTCATTCAAGATTCCTCTAAGATCGCTTCTCCACTGACCAAGTTGACCCGGAAGGATGTAGAGTTCGTATGGGATCAAGGCCTTCAAGAAGGCAGTCAAGATAGACAGAAGTCGTATGCTGATAAACGACATAGACCGATTGAGTTTCAGGTGGGTGACGGGGTTATGTTGAAAGTCTCACCTTGGAAGGTATCATTCGGTTTAGAAAGTGGGGCAAGTTGAGCCCAAGTTACATAGGGCCTTTTCGAATCATTGCTAGAGTAGGGGAGGTGGCCTATAGATTGGAGTTACCAGATGAGTTAAGTAGAATTCATCCGACATTCCATGTATCTCATCTGAGAAAGTGCTTAGCAGACGAGGATATGATTGTACCACTAGATGATATCGAGGTAGATGAATGGCTCAATTATGTGGAGCAACCAGTGGCGATAATTGATCGTAAGGAGATGAGGTTAAGGAATAAAGTGGTTCCTCTTGTGCGTGTATAGTGGAAGCACATGAAGGGATTTGGGTCTACGTGGGAGACAAAGGAAGAGATGAGACAACATTACCCACGATTGCTTGAGGATTAATAGGTTTTGGGGACGAAAACTAAATAAGAGGGGGGACTTGTAACCCCCGGTTATTTATATAAGACAAAGAAAGAAGAATAAAGTGAAGAAAAAGAAAGAAAAGATATTTTACCCAAGTTGGCGGGTAAAAAGTGTCCAAAAGGACAAAATGTTTGAAAAAGTGGGTGTAAAAGGTGATGGCCGCCCATCACCCTCTTTTCACACTCAACATCCGGATTTTAGAGAGAGAGAGTAACAAGGAGCTGAAAACTCTCAGATTTTAAAGAACAAGAGCTGAAAAGATTGAATTCATGGTAAGAATTCATGTGTTTAAGATGTTCTTAACTGGTTTCATCCTCGGTTGTGTGCTTATGTATGTTGTGTGTGTTCGGTTGTGTGTGTTTCGTGGGTTTTAGGTTTTTGAGTCAATTTGCAAACGGGTGTGAAGAAGTCTTACCCAAAGAGCTACAAAGGTGAGTTCTAGAACTCCTCTTTTACATGTTTTAACTGATTTTTTTGGGGCTGGAAATGTATGTATGTGTGTATGTTGCGGTGGGGTTTGATTTTGGGTTATGTATGTTTTTTATGATGTTATGGTTGTGTTTCTATGGCTTAGAATGTAATATTTGAGCTTAGAGCAAGATAGGTGTTTGGGGACCAAATTATGATGTTAACTGTGACCTGGACTGCTCATACGCCCAAACAGTAGCTCATACGCCCAGCCATAAATAACTGCTTAGGTGTTCCTCATGCGTATGAAGTCTGCTGGAGGAAATACGGATGAACATGTCAATGCGGATGAGTATGAGTCAATGCGGATGAGTATAAGTTCATGCGGATGAACAAATACGGATGAATAACTTAATGTAGATGAATAAGTTCATGCGGATGAATAAGTTCATGCGGATGAACAAATGCAGATGAATAAGTTAATGCAGATGAATAAGTTAATGCGGATGAATAAGTTCATGCGAATGAACAAATGCGGATGAATAAGTTCATACGGATGAACAAATGCGGATGAATAAGTTCATGCGGATGAATAAGTTCATGCGGATGAACAAGTTAATGTAGATGAATAAGTTCATGTGGATGAACAAATGCGAACGACCAACAAGTTAATGTGAATGAACAAATGCGGATGAACAAGTTAATGCTGATGAATAAGTTCATGCGCATGAAAAAATGCGGATGAACAACATTCTAATGCGGATGAAAGTTATGCGACTGGAGGAAATGCGGATGAGTAAAGGAAATGCGGATGAGTAAAGGAAATGTAGATGAGCAAAGGAATGCGGATGAACATAAGAAATGCGGATGAACAATAGAAATACGGATGAACAAAAAGAAATGCGGATGAACAAAAAAGAAATGCGGATGAATGCCATGCGACTGAGGCTCATACGCATGAAAGTTATGCGACTGAAGGCTATGTGACGGAGAGTCCATACGCCTAAGTGTTCATTCGCCCATAGTGTTCATACGCCTAAGTGTTCTCATGCGCCTGGAAGGCCATGCGACTGAATAGTGCTCATGCGCCCGAAAAGACTAAGTTTATTCTCTGATTTTCAGGGGAAAGTGAAGATGTAGGTTTTGACTTGGGAGGTTCCCAGGGGTTCATGTAAGTTGACTTTTTGAAGTCAATGATGATTGATGGTTATGCATGATGATGTGTGATTAATGATGTGCGATTGATGATGTTATGCTTATGTATGATATGATCTGTTATGTTCCTTATTTCGTATGATGATGTGACTTTACATGGTGTAATATTGTTAATGAACGTAAAGTATTATCTTAACAAAGTGAAAGATTTAAGATAATGAAAGTGTAACATAATGAGCGAACGAATGAAAACCCTTGCAAGCAACTGAAGGGAGGATCACAATCCATTGAGAGTTTTACCTTGTGTGTGTCTACAGCGTGTGATTTTGGCTAACTCATAAGGGTTCATACACACAGTAAGAGTTCAGTCTTAGTGACTGCTCCAATAACGTGTGATTTCCTAATTATTGTGTGTATATCTATTTACAGTGTGCGATCTTGGCTAACCCATAAGAGTTCACACACACAAGGGGAGTTTTTCCTAGTGACCATTCCATATGTGTGATATGTGCGATACATGCAATATGTGTGATATGTGCGATACGTGCGATACGTGCGATACGTGCGATACGTGTGATACGTGCGATACGTGCGATACGTGCGATACGTGCAATACGTGTGATACGTGCGATACGTGCGATACGTGCGATACGTGCGATACGTGCGATATGTGTGATACGTGCGATATGTGTGATATGTGCAACATGTGCGAAACGTACTAAACGAACAATGATGAAGATAATAATGATTACCTTGATGTATGTATGATGTGTGATCACATGCGATAGTAATGAAAATGTTTTAACAAATGAAGGTAATGCAATGTTTTTATAAAACTAGAACTCACTCGGCAACGCTTACTTTTTATGCATTTTCCAGTTGGCAGGTGAGCATTGCTGAAGATGCCACGGGGCAGCTACTTGGCATTTTTGGATGGCATATATTTGATAGAAATATGTCGTTTTTGTGATGTAATGAAAATAATGATGTTTTGTAACCAGTCAACAATGAATTATTTTGCAAAAGTGACTATAATGAAATGGATGTTTTAATGTTTCCGCTGCAATGCTTTATTCAAGTTAATGAAAATATATGTTTTATGTGCGATGATTAACTAGCTGTGAGCGTTCCGGGAATGGGGCCTTACAAAGATGAAGAAAAAAGAGGTAGAAGCTCAACTTGCAGCTGTCAAGAAGATGGGAGACAGAACCTGGATTAAGGATTATCTTTGGGCCCATCGCTTCTCTGGCAGGCAAGTAGGCCCCATGTTTGAGAAGATCCTATAGCGACATGTCAGTGACATCAAGGCTGGCATTCATTCAGGAAGAAGGAAGGAAATGTATAGAAGAATATAGGCGATGATTTCTAAACCAACACCACAACCACAACCTAACCAAACTAACACCTTTCTCTTTCCCCCATCAAAACCGAATCAACCACTATGGCTTACACTCCTAAGCCGACACCATTATCCATACCCTCTTCCACACCAATTCCATCAAATCAACCACCACCACTACCATCCTTAAACCCAAAACACTCCCCAGAACCCAATCATCATCCACCTATTAGTAGCCTAAGTCATCCTCTCAAACATCTAAACCTCTAACCTTAGAAGAATTCAAGGTAATAAAGAGGAAGCTCATCAAATTACTACTCTAAGTGACATCTCTTATAAGGAGGGGTACATCAAACTAACCTTCACTGATGGCTCCTCATGTTCCCTCACAAGAGAACAATTCCTTGATCTATCGATAGGAACATTGGACCATGCTCTCAAACTCTTGGCAACTAATTTTAATTCTCTTGAGGAAGAAGAGAAGAGGCTGAGAAGAAAGCTGATGACTTTACTAGACACTAGGAAGGAAGAAAAGTTACATCTCAACCTCTTGTTCCTAGAAAGAAAATAGTCCAGTGGAGGTTCAAAGACTCTTCTCACAACTTTGTTGTGGAAAGAGAGATTGGTGAAATCACAGACTCAATGCCTCTTCTCTGTTACACTCAAGTAGATTTGACATTGCTGAGTTAGCAGAGAAACCATTCTCCAATCCCTCTAACTCAAAGGTAGCTGCTCACATCAAAAATCATTTGAGCAGTCTTCATCTGGCTAAACTGACTACAAGGGCCAAGATTGAAGAAGGGTTAAAGCTAAGAGAGAATGAAGAAAAGGAAGGGTCAACCACCAAAGGGAAAGCCTTCTTACAAATGGTTGAAAGCCCTGAATTGGAAACAATAGTTAGATGGGAGTATGACTACAACTCTCATCGACTAACTCTTTTTAGAGGGACACAACAAAGGGTACATGTAGAGATTAATGAAGAGGCTGATGCAACCTAAACATCTTTAGTCTTTCTTGCATGCTGCACAAGTGCATTAAAGTGGAATGCTTCGAAAGTTTCACATGTGCAACAGAAATACTCTAAGTGTGAAATCTTCTGAAGCCAAGACCAAAATCTTCCGAAGCCAAGATGAAGTCTTCCGAAGCCTTAGAGACAAAGTCTTCCGAAGCTTCAAGTTCATCAAGATAGATTTCTTCGAAGACTTTTAGTAACATGCTTTATCTGATGTACTGTTCCATAAAGCTGGACACCTTTTTGCTGCAACTCTGCAAGTCACCAACTAACATGGTTTGGTGAAAAGGTCCATGCTTTTGGTAACTGTACATTGAGGTCTTGAGTCTGTAAATTTCTACTTTATGTACTTATCCTTTTTGTAATTGATAAGGATGTGAGCTATGGCATGTCATAGTCATAGTCAAAAGGCAATCTGCCTTTTGACTCTACAATTGATTTTGTGTGTGTCTAGTCAATTGTATCCAGCTGGCTTTCAAAGTATAGCCGGCTGTAGGATGTTGTATAAGTATCTCATGTTCTTGTATCTTTCGAATATGCTTTGTAACACTTGTAATAAAACATAGAGAAGGCAATATACTACATTCTTGAAAACCAAACACTTGTGTTCTTTGTTTTTTGTCTCATATATTACTTGTGTTCTTAGTGTCACCACTTGGTTAATCCAGTTTACTGTTTGATCTAAGTTTAGTTTATCTCCTCTTTGTGTTGTTGTGTTGTAACTCTTCACCCTTCAACGATCCTGCATTTGGTATCAGAGCACTCCAGGCTCTTGATATAAGATCTCACCATCTTTAGATCCCTCATACACACAAATACTAAACTTTTCAAATGGCAGCCATTTCCAAAACTGATATGGAAACTAGAACCATGAACAAGTCCCCATTGATCACTCTTGATGAGTTTGACACCTGGTGTTTAAGAATGGAAGGTTTCATCAGGTCTCTTGATTCAAGAATGTGGGAGTCTATTGAGAATGGACCTTTCATACCCAGCACACTTCTGCTACCGGTGCTGGTATGATCCCTAAAGATGTGGCTAACTACTCTGATGAAGATGAGGGGGATCTGAGACTAAAAGTGCAAAAACTGTCTAAAACATGCACTTACCTAGTCTCAAAGGTCAGTCACCTTGAATCTCAAGTGACTACCTTACAAAACAGGATCAATGATCAGCAACTTGAGATTTCATATCTTAAGGAAAAACTAGCTGGGAGACCCTTAAGGAGAACTCAACCAGGAACACAAGAACCTGTGGATGTGATTGACCTATCCTCCAGCTCACCTATGAAAGTGGGTGATGCTACCAAAAAGGGGGAGAAAGTCATTCCAGCCACAGAACCTGGGAGTTCCTTCGAGAGAATGGACATTGAGGACTCACCATCCTCACTTGCAATTGTGCATTCTCAGCAACCTCCTCTAGTTCATATTGATGTGGACTACACAGACTCCTTCATACAAAGTCTGTTTGAGGATGGGATACCAAGGGCTATGTCACCTTCATCATCCTTCAATCATATTATTGGGTGGAGGTATGATAACAACAGGAAAGCCCTCATTATCATAAGAGTTCAAGGACAGCAAGAAGTCTTTAATTTTCAGAACTTGGACTACTATGAAGGTCTGGATCTAGTCAACATGCCACTTGTCAACCCAAGCCAATCAAGACAAGCTGACAGACTGGCTAAAAGAATCCAAGACAGGATCATTGCAGAGTTTAGTCTAAGAAGGAGACTAAGGCAATCAGGCAATGTCATCGGTCAACTGGATGTTGAGGCAGACCCTAAGATTAGCTTCATAGGGGAAACCTTGACTGAAGGCCCGGTGACAGAACTTGAGAGCCCTGTCTCATCATCTCCAACTGCTGTAGAGATCCATATTCATTCTAAGACACTTGCTGGTGAAGGTGCTTCTCAACCTCTCTCTGGCCTGAGCTCAGATGCTACAACAAGCAATGAAGGCCAAAGCTCTCTCCACCCTGAGTCACAAACGTCTGAGAGTGACAAAGGGAAAAGAAAGATGACATCTGAGGAGATTGAGGAGGAGGAGAGAGAGAGGAAAAGGAGGCTAAGGGGAGAAAGTTCCTCTACTGAGTCTCCAAGACTCATGGAGTCTGCAATCAGGGTTGCCCCCAGACCAGATACTCAGAATGATGAATTAAGGGCAATCAGGATTAACTATCTGCAGACTAGGAACTATGACATAGATAATGTCATCTCTCTCCCCTTGATGAATTGAATGAGCTGGTTGATCTGGAAAGGTCAAGAGAGAAGAAGGAGGCAGAAGATGCAGAACTCCTAGTACAAGTCAAAGAAGAGAGAAGAAGAAAAATATTGTACAAAGGTATGCCTACCCTCTCACCAGTTCAAGAAAGTCCTAAACAAGAGGATGTGGTTCAACAAGAACCTCAGGTAGATAAGGAAGAAGACAGAATCAAGATGATTAACTACCTGAGTGCCATAGGCCTTATCAGGCAGATGCACTCCTTCCCTTACCTTATGACTATATTGAGTTTGAGTACTTAAAACAACTTGAGCTTGAGTTAGTCAAGGAAAGAAAGACAACAAAGAAGAAGCTGAGGGACGAAGCTGCAAAGTCAAGAGCCATCATCCAAAAGAGCATGAAGAAGCCTGTTGATAGGTAGAGGATGATGAGCTTCTTGAAGCTGTATGGATTCTCCGGAAGGAGACTTGGACCCATGTCACTATCCACTATGGATGAGCATATCAGGGTAAACAAGCAGAAGATTAAGAGTGGAAAGCTCATTGACTTACACTCCACTCCAAGTCAGGCCCCACCTGAAGTGGAGGTTAAGGTTGAACAAACAGACACAACACAACCTGGACCTCCTGCTAATGCGCAGCAAGCTTCATCTTCTGATCCACAGCAGGGTCAACCTCCTTCTCCATCTGAACCTGAGAGAGACGAAGTCCCAACTGAGAAAGACAGTGAAGATCAATCTGGTGTTGCAGGCCAGTCTTCTCAGTTAAAATTTGGAAAGAGAAGGAAAAGGATGGCTTCTAAACCAAAGTCTAAGAAGAAGAAGAAGCCTGAATCCCCTTCTGAACCTCAGGTTGAATCAGAACAGCCTGAGGATGTGCAGCCAGAGGAAGCTCAATCAACTCCAACTTCAGTAGCTCCTCTAGCATCAGGAAGACCCATCTTGTCTTGGACATACACCACAAATCCAGAAAGGTGGCATGTTATTAGAAATCAAGGCATTAAAGACATCTATACATGGCAAGATATGTTTCAGTTGCCTCTACATGATATCTTTGACATGAGAAGACACTTTGAGAGCCTAAGGGATCCTAATCATCTTATGAAGAAAGGAATGGTGATCATCCTAATGAGGACTATTAATATCTAAAGTTTTCTAAATGTTTTGGTAGCATCAGCCTAGGGGGAGTTTGTAGATATTAATGAAGAGGTTGATGCAACCTAAACATCTTTAGTCTTTCTTGCATGCTACACAAGTGCATTGAAGTGGAATGCTTCGGAAGTTTCACATGTGCAACAGAAATACTCTAAGTGTGAAATCTACCGAAGCCAAGACCAACATCTTTCGAAGCCAAAGATGAAGTCTTCCGAAGCCTCAGAGACAAAGTCTTCCGAAGCTTCAAGTTCATGAAGACAGATTTCTTTCGAAGACTTTTAGTAACATGCTTTATCTGATGTACTGTTCCATAAAGCTAGACACCTTTCCGCTGCAACTCTGCAAGTCACCAACTAACATGGTTTGGTGAAAAGGTCCATGCTTTTGGTAACTGTACATTGAGGTTTTGAGTCTGTAACTTTCTACTTATGTACTTTATCCTTTTTGTAATAGATAAGGATGTGAGCTATGGCATGTCATAGTCACTAGTCAAAAGGAAATCTGCCTTTTGACTCTACAAATGATTTTGTGTGTGTCTAGCCAATTGTATCCAGCTGGCTTTCAAAGTATAGCCGGCTATAGGATGTTGTATAAGTATCTCATGTTCTTGTATCTTTCGAATATGCTTTGTAACACTTGTAATAGAACATATAGAAGGCAATATACTGCATTCTTGAAAACCAAACACTTGTGTTCTTTGTGTTTAGTCTCATATATTACTTGTGTTTTTAGTGTCACCACTTGGTTAATCCAGTTTACTGTTTGATCTAAGTTTAGTTTATCTCCTCTTTGTGTTGTTGTGTTGTAACTCTTCACCCTTCAACGATCCTGTTGTACACATTATTCAAAGTGACAGACTAGAACTTCTATCTACGAAACATTTGTAAAATATTCTTAACACCATATCTAGAAAGAACAAAGAGCCAAATAAGTATCTTATCTTCTTGGTGCTGAAAGTTTTGAGAAGTAGAAACAAGTGAGGTTTTGGTACCATTAGACTAGGGATAGTTTGTTGGATCAAGTAAGGCTGGTGCAACCAAAACAAACACTTAGAACATTTTTGGTATAACCGAGAAAGATCTTTCGAAGGCAAAAGCTGAGCTTCTGAAGGTCAAGGCTGAAAAATCTTTGGAGGAGGAACTCTAACTTCCAAAGACAAAGTCTTCCTTCTTCCAAAGTTCAACACTTAGAAGATTCCAAGACAATGACTTTCGAAGTGTGAAGTCTTGAAGATCTTCACAAGCCTCAGAAGAAGTAGTCTCTTCCAAAGTATAAGTGGCTTTGGAAGAACTTGTTCTTCTGAAGCCAATTAACCTTCGGAAGAACCTACTATGAACCAGTGGACATAAGTATGGTCCTTCTAACAAAACCGCTGCAACCTCTGATGTACTGCATGGTGCTTTCCCACGCCCATGTAATTGACCATACTTTATTCCACTGTTCATTCCTTATTAGTTTGTATAGTTACCAACTTTAGTTGGTGACAAAAGGTAAGTCATGGACATGTCATGACTACTAAATCTTAGATAGTATTTCATCTTAGATACCTTACTTCTAGTAATGTAGTATTTGTTTGGTCGTAAGTTTTAAGTTGGTATCAAAGTATAATTGGCTGTAGATAGTAGTATATATAGTTTCTTATTATAACTCATTTAGTATGTTTGTAAGAGTCTTGTAAAACTTTGAGTTGAGAAGTAATATATACAAGTATCTTGAAAAACCTATCATCTTATGTTTGTTTACTTAATATATTATTATCAACTCTTAAGGGATTCTACATCATCAAACCAAGTGTGACTTAGAGAGTTTCAGAGATAACATTTGTGTTGAGTGACAAAACTTGATCCTGCAATGTGAGTGGGCCATTTTATTTTTCTATATCCTTGAGCACATTCACTATCCTCTTCATAAAGTAATTGCTTACATAATCCAAAACACGATTTATAGGTTTGTCCCATCCTTTAGTAGTCCTTGCATTCAGAACTTCACACATGTTTTTAATATCATATTTATTTGTGCCCTTCCTAACATAATCCGAGGAAAATACTAATAAGTTTAATTATATAAGAAAGTCATTATGCTTGTGAAAGAAGGATACCTGTGAAGTGAGACTTTGACCATTGTTTGTGACGGTATATTTGCCAACCAATTGTATGCATTTACAATATGCTTCTTTCATTCTTCCAATTGAATTTGAAACTTGGAATAGTTGTTCCACAATTTGCAAGATGTCTTTGAAACCCTTTTCTTTCCATTGAAGCTTCATATTTTCATAGATATGTCTTATACAAAACTGATATGTGTTTTAATATACAGATTTTAAGAACTAGTTTTACACAATTAAGCTTTAAATTTATGAAATGATTTTCACCTTGTGACTAACTACACACATAATAGGCAAGTATACCTATCGAATAGTAATATAGCTTTTGGTAAGAATCAAGTATCGATCCGTAGACACGAAAACTCCTGATACTAGGTCTTTATTCATTATCTAGCCAAATATAGATGAGTTGTGAAAATTATGATTAACTTAATTAACTAACAATGTATAAATTGAGTAAGTAAATAAAGATGAAGATAATCAATCAATGGAAGATATCACTTAGACTTCAAATCCGCTTAACAAGACAATAACAATATACATGAACCTATGGTGAGATTGTTTTCTACGCCTGAAACATGAATGTACATTAGATCTCTGTCAATGTTATCTCATTATATAACCCTTTGGAAATCTAGAAAGATAAACACATGATAGCCACCTAAAGTTATGTCATGAAAGCCAATGATATTATTAAGTTAATATTACATTAATGTAAAAGATGGTTTGGAATCCCGTCAAGGCTACCCAAACCCACAAACCGTTAAAAAGTTAACACGTTGCACACATGATAACCACCTCAATTAGTATAATGTAATAATAGTTGTGTAAATTTCTCAACTTATGAATGTCGAACATATGAACCATAAATTTGCGCATTATCCATAGTCACACACATATACAAGGCCAGGAGAAAATCATAACACACAATGATTTTTACAAATATTTATGTAAGGATGCACACTTGTTCAATTTTACTAAATAATCAACCCTCATATACCATTCCTATTCAAACACCATAAAACATATGCTAGTGTATGCAATTCATGTATAGATATTCTAACACACAATGTTTTCCAACGTAATATGATTATAACACCCATAAGTTTCAAAATTTTATCAAGCTAAACAAGAAAAATACAATTATTAAAGAACATTCATAACCTTGTATTGAACATTAACATAATCATTATTAAATGTTATATACATAATGTCAAAGTATGTTAAGTTTATCTAATCTAAGTGATAAAGAGTATTTAGCCCATGATGCTTACAAAAACTACAACCAAACTCATAGAAATGGAAGAATATATGCTGAATCTAGATATTTTCAAACCAAAAATGAGTAGAGGTGGATTGTTTAGTGTTGAATTTTCCTTTAAAATGCTTGATCTTCAATTTTGCTTAAACCCTTGAGAAATTCCTTCCAAATCACTACAAGATTAGAGAGAACTAGGATTTTCTTCTAGACCTTTAAATGAAAAGGAAGAAGAGCTTAAAAGACACCTTATGCGGGTTATAGCCATGATTATTTCTATAATGGTCATAACACACATGTAAAGAGGAGACTTGATGCTTGTTATGGTTATGATGGAATCAGTCATGGCCATAACAACCTCTAAACTTTCAAAATCTTCATTCATTTCTTGCATTTTTCCTTTGATATCATCAAGCAACCATCCAAAACTACATATTTGTTGGGTTTTGTCACATGTAAAACCAAGCTAGTTAACCATTTAAAGAAGAAAAATCGCAGCGGAATATAGGTTTAACATGTTGTTTGTAATCTGAAAATTTCACCATTTTAAACCACAAACAAAACCCAAGAATAAGGATCAATAAAATATGTGAAATAGTATGCTATCAAAACAAAACAACAACCATAGGGTGTACAAAGGAACAACCTTTCTTGAACAAGTTGTTGAAGATGTATAAGATGAAAAAGATGATGTTGTTGAGTTGCTAGCCTTCAAAGGAGAAGACCTCAGCTTGTAATACCCACAAGCTCTTCAAACACCTAGCTAGTTGGGGAGCTTCATACCAAAGCTCTACACCATAGCACCTTCAAAACCGAAAATTTCAGCCTTGTTGTAGCTGAAAATCCAAAAATGTTTCAACCTTGTGGAGAGCTTTTTGTTGCTTAAGTGTGTGTGAGAGAAAGGTGAGATGATAGAAGAGTGTTCTAGTGTCTAATGACTTGCAAATCACAAGACAAAAGGGGAGTCCAATCCCATCCTTGGGCGGCCAAAAGTTGGCCCCAAAATTGGGTCCCCCCCATTTTGGTTTTTATAAAATGTTACACTCTTACCCTTCATTTTATAAAATTAAAACGTTTTTTAATTTTATAACAATGACACACTTTTATTTTTATTATTTAACCAACTTAAATAATGAAACAAACAATTTCTCATGAACAAATTATTCACATAATGTTGTTCTTTTACAAAAACAACGTTTTAGAAAAACCCATTTTCTAAATGGTGTTGGTATTTATTTGTATGATCTCATCAACAAATAAATACTAATTGGTGTTTGTATAGCTTGTTATTGGGTATGACCCGACTTGGATCATAACGTACTAACCACATCAATCTTGTATGTGTCTTGGGCATATAAGGTCCAACAATCTCCCACTTGCACAAGATTCATAGAAGATTGATGCAAGCAGTAAATACCGCCTAACAACGATTTACTACCCTTAATACGTATACTAAGTGCCATTCAATAACATCATCCTCTTCAAGTTCCATACTTGAAAGGTTTTAGGTGAAACAATCATCTATCCTTTTGTCACAGATATCATGTTAAATCCTAGAGACACAGAGTGATCATTCTCCATTGATCTAACTTTATCAGGCCTTAGACATCTTACTCTCAACGAATAAGAGGGACAAATCCCATCTTGACAACATACGTCTCTCAAAATTACCTTATATCATACCTGAACTCAGACTTATGTACTGCCATGTTTCAGAATAGCGAAGAGCTAAGTCAAAGTATAATACTTGGTAAATATCAAGACCCAATATGTATCTCAGGTCAAAGGATACCAAATGATGTTCGCCTTTACTCAAAATTACATATGATCAATCAGGAAGATTCCATGTAGTAATATTTAAGATGCAGGTCAGTCCAATATTTGCATCCCATAAATACCTATGAACTTTGGCAGCAACCTTTTGCTCTATATTCATCCATATGAATATCTACCAATCCAAGTTCATAATAGCATTACCTTCATACTTGTTCCCACAAGCATGAACAGCTACGGACATTCCGAGTAAATAATTTACTCATGGATTTTAAACATGCAAAATAGGAATATTAGTTGAATCATTATAACAGAATAATTCATTCAAGTAATAAAGGGTTACAATATCTTATTACAAAAATTAAAGATCAAATCCAGTCACTAGAATATTGAAGCCACATGGCACAAGCATGACTTTCATGCTTCGCCTTTTCAAGAAGCTTTGTGAGTGGATCCGCAATGTTTTGATCCGTGTGAACTTTGCGAATACATATCTTCCCCTTTTCAACTTCATCCCTTATGTAGTTGAATCTTTGTTCAATGTGCCTAGTCTTCTGATGTGCACGGGGTTCCTTGATTTGAGCAATCGCACCCTCGTTATCACAAAGAATTTTTAGGGGGTCCTGAATGGAAGGGACCACCCCTAGATCGGCAATGAACTTCTTTAACCATGCAGCTTCCTGAGCTGCTAAAGAAGCGGCAATGTATTCTGACTCTGTAGTTGATAATGCCACCACATCTTGCTTAGAGCTCTTCCAAGAGATTGCTCCTCCATTCAAGATGAAAATGTACCCCGATTGTGATCATGAATCATCCTGATCAGTTTGGAAACTCGCATCCGTGTAACCCTTTACTACAAGTTCTTCCTCACCAGACCCATAGATTAGGAACATATCTTTAGTCCTCCTTAGAAGTATGTTCTTAACAGCCGTCCAATGACTGCTTCCAGGATTTTGTTGGTATCATCTTGTCATGATCAAAGGGCATGACACATCCGGTCTAGTGCATATCATTGCATACATGATGGATCCTATAGCAGACGCATACGGGATATCCTTCATTTTGTCTTGCTCATCCTTTGAGCTTGGACATTGAGTCTTACACAATATTGTTCCTCTTTGAATAGGTATGGTACCTTTCTTAGAGTTTTCCATCTTGAACCGTTTCAAGATCTTATCAATGTACGCACTTTGATTCAAACCTATCAACCGCCTTGATCTATCCCTATAGATCTTTATTCCTAAAATATAGGCGGCTTCACCAAGCTCCTTAATGGAGAAACAGCTTCCAAGCCAAGCTTTTACACCTTTCATGGTTGGAATGTCATTTCCAAATAGTAGGATGTCATCGACATACAATACTAAGAAAATGGTGATGCTCCCACTAGCCTTCTTATATACACATGCTTCATCAGTATTTTTGATGAACCCAAATTTGGTATTTCTTCATCAAAACGGTGATTCCAAGTCCTTGATGCTTGCTTCAATCCATAGATTGATTTCTTTAACTTGCATACTTTTTTAGGATGTTTTGAGTTGACAAAACCTTTAGGCTGAACCATATAGACATCTTCCTCAAGATATCCATTTAGAAAAGCGGTTTTGACATCCATTTGCCAAATCTCATAATCATAATGAGCAGCTATGGCAAACAATATCCTAATAGACTTTAGCATTGCAACCGGTGAGAAGGTCTCATCATAATCAACCCCTTGAGTTTGAGTGAAACCTTTTGCTACAAGTCTAGCTTTATAAGTATCCAAGTTTCCATGCATATCGGTTTTCTTCTTCAAAAGCCACTTACTTCCAACTATCTTGGAGTTAAGAGGTGGTTCAACCAAGTCCCACACTTGGTTGTCATACATGGATTGCATCTCTACGTTCACGGCTTCAAGCCAGTTGTCACAATCCAAATTGGATATTGCATCATGATAGGTGGTTGGTTCATCGGAATCTACCACATAGCATCCATCTACGAAAAATCCATATCTTTCAGGTGGATTACTAATTCTACCAGATCTGTGAATGTTTTGTGTATATTGATCAACCACTTGATCATTCTCAACATCCTCATGAAGAGTGCTAGTGTCAACCAAACATGTATCGGTTTGTGGTTTTTGATCCTCCTCAAGATCCACAGTTCTACTGCTAGTTCCTTCCGTAAGGAACTTAGTTTCTAAGAACTCAACCTTCTTGGCAACAAACTCTTTTTGTTCCAATGGATCATAGAAATAATATCCCATAGAATCTCTGGGATATCCAAGGAAGATACACTTAGTGGAACGGCTTTCTAGCTTGTTTGAGGTGCGAGTCTTAACATAGGCCTCACAACCCCATACATTAAATATGACAGTGATGGAACCCTTCCATGCCATATTTCAAAAGGTGTCGTTTCCACTTTCTTGGTTGGGGCCATATTCAAAATACGGGCCATAGAGAGCAAAGCGAAACCCCAAAATGATAGAGGCAGTGAGCTTCTAGCCATCATAGATCGAACCATATCTAATAGAGTTCGTTTTCTCCTCTCAGACATGCCATTATGTTGTGGCATTCCAGGAGGAGATAGTTGTGAGACAATACCACAACTTCTAAGATGATCTCTAAAAGCATCACTTAGGTATTCACCTCCTCTATCGGTGCGGAGAATTTTTATTTTCTTGTTGAGTTGATTTTCTACTTCATTTTGGAAGATTTTGAACATTTCAAAAGCTTCATCTTTGTGTCTTAACAAGTACACATAACCATATCAACTATAGTTGTCGGTAAAGGTAATGAAGTATCTTCCATGGTACCTAGTCATTGGCTTAAAAGGACCACACACATCCGAATGTATGATGCCTAATAAATCTTTTGCCCTTTTGGACTTGCCACTAAAAGGTGCCTTAGTCATTTTACCTTGTATAAGAGATTCACATACATTGAATGAATCATATTCATTTGCTTTTAAAAGACTATTCTTTTGAAGTGTTTGTATGCGCTTCTTGTTTATATGACCAAGACGGCAATGCCAAAGATAGGTATCACTCAAATCCAATTTGAGTTTCTTAGTGGTGGTTTGGTACAATGAGCTATCATATAAAGTGTTTTCACAAACCAATTCATAAATACCGTTAATGGGAATAGCTTTAAAATAAAACGTGCCATTTATAGAAACATGAATTTCATTTTCAATGAATGTCAAAACATAACCATATTTTCTTAATTGAGCAATAGAATAATGTTCCTAGTCAAACTAGGAGCATACAAAATATTGTTCAAAATTGCTTCCAAACCATTTGGAAGCTTTAAGATGTAGTCCCCTCGTCCTTCAACTTGAACCTTTGCCTCATTCCCCATGTAGAGGCTTACATCTCCTTTCTTGAAGTCCTTACTTCTTTTTAACCCCTAAAATAAGTTGCAAATATGAGTTCCACATCCGGTATCCAGTACCCATGTGTTAGAGGATATTAAATTAAGATCGATATGATTCATGAAATTGTACCTGAGGTTTGCCCAGCATCCCTCTTTGCTTGCAACTCTTTGAGATGGACTGGGCAATTTCTTGCCCAATGTCCAATCTCCCCACACTTAAAGCATGGGTCATTTGAAGCAACCTTTTGCTTCTTCTCCGCTGGTTTTGGTGGTGGCGCTCTTACCACTCCCTTCCCTTCCCTAACGTGCCTTTACCTTTGGCAACATTTGCCTTGGTGCGGGGTGAGGCCTCTTCTTGTACCCACCTTCATTGATGGTGAGAACGGGTAAAACCCTTTTACCCATGGCTGCCTCGTTAGTTTTGAGCATAGAGTGAAGCTGACTTATGTTCTTGTCTCACCCGTTCATGTTATAGTTCATGACAAAGTTGTCAAACCTTTTTGACAAAGAGTTGAGGATCAAATCCGTAGCCAACTCTTTCGAGACGGGAAAATTCAGCCTTTCGAGGCTGCCGATGTGGCTTTTCATCTTAAGTACATAAGATGAAACAGATTGGGTGCCATCCATACGACATGCATGGAGTGCTCGAACAATTTCGAAGCGCTCAACCCGTGCTTGTTGTTGGAACATTTCTTTCAACTGGGTTATCATGTTGTATGCTCCATGATATTCATAGTCCTTTTGGAGATCTGGAGTCATACTTGCCAACATAAGGCAAGACACTTGGACCGAGTCCTCAGTGTATTTCACCCAATTATTGTAGGCCTCCACATCATCCTCACTAGGTTGATCGGGAATTGGATCGTCTAATATGTATGATCGTTTCTCTTGCTTGAGAACAATTCTCAAGTTTCGAAACCAATCAATAAAGTTATTATGGTTTAGACGCTCCTTTTGGAGAATGGTCCTTAGTGATAGTGAGTGAGCGGTTGGGATTTCATTGTTATCATTATTGTTGGTGGCCATCTACAAAATATAACAAAGTTCAATTTTAGTAATTTCAATATTGTTCATATTTTAATAATTAAAACCCCTTTTAAGTGTCTTACACAATTTTAAATCTAGAATCTAACGTTACATTTAAATAGTGGTTAAGTAACCTTTATCCCATTATTTAAATTAACAAGGTAGTCAACGTTTTGACAATTGCAACCCTTTGCAACTTCTAGCGTATGGGATCGACTTTAAAAATCATATGTATAGTCGGCATGTTATCCCATCAACACCTTTGTAAACCATATTGTAGGTGATCCATTTAACATGGTTTGCAAATCAAGTTACCCTACTTGCACACACATGTGAGTTTTCCAATATCAGTGGTTAGGTGACCTTTATCCCACAAATATGTATCCCCACCTCAAGTCACAAGTTCCGTCAAAATGGTTAGGTGACCTTTATCCCATTAAGAGTTTCCAAATGATTCAAGTGTTGTGCAAAAGGATGGTGTTAAACTTGTTCATAAAAGAAATTTATAGTTTTCATAATCTTAGTTTAGAAAACTCTATGTACCTTATATTTGCATGCTTTCAAATACAAGGTACCCTATGGTTCACTTTTAATAAAACCTCTTTTATTAAAACCATTAATCCTTTTAATAACCTTCTATTAACCACTTAATGATAAAGAACCATCAAAATTTCTACTTGTTAAGTTGTTAATGAGTTTGTAATGCATATCCAAATATCAACCAAACAATCAAACAACAAACATCTAAACAAGCATAAACATACAAACATGAGTGCATAACCATAGCCACTAAGTTGACCACACTTGTTTGACATCACAAGTGTTGTCATAAGGTCTTTCCTAAGGGTTGAGATGACACATCAAAAGTTTCCATGAACTCCCACTTGAAACCATATCCAAAAGCTTCAAGTGTCCATGTCTTTTGTGTCCTTCTTTGAGTCTTCATCTTGTGCATCTTCTTTTACAAAATCATATCCTAATACAATTTTTCTAATAAAAGAAATGAACCTAATCTATTTATTACATAACCAAATGAATAAATAAATTACAACCCAAGATACAAAACACAAATTACAACCCTTTCAAGAAACAAAACCAACATGATATACAACAATCAACCAAAACCAAACATATAAGGCCAAGGCTATGTTATGCACCAAAATATGAAACATATTCAACATCCAAGAACAACAATGAACCCCTCATTTCAGCCCTAAAGTTCCAGTCAACATAAACTAAAACTTTAAGGTTTGTCCAAACAACACAATCAAACATTTGATGTAAATCTTTCAAGGTTTAAACCAAAGCATGCAAGATTAAACCTTGAAACATAAGGGATTCATACATCCATAACAAAACAGCCCCTAATGGGTTGAAAAGGTCCATGAAAACAAACTTTTCAAGACCTTTTGAAGCACATATTCCACATAACTGGCTCTAGATGCCAATGTTGGGTTTGTCACATGTAAAACCAAGCTAGTTTAACCATTTAAAGAAGAAAAATCGCAGCGGAATATAGGTTTAACATGTTGTTTGAAATCTAAAAATTTTACCATTTTAAACCACAAACAAAACCCAAGAATAAGGATTGATAAAATATGTGAAATGGTATGCTATCAAAACAAAACAACAACCATAGGGTGTACAAAGGAACAACCTTTCTTGAACAAGTTGTTGAAGATGTATAAGATGAAGAAGATGATATTCTTGAGTTGCTAGCCTTCAAAGGAGAAGACCTCAAGCTTGTAATACCCATAAGCTCTTCAAACACCTTGCTAGTTAGGGAGCTTCACGCCAAAGCTCTACACCAAAGCACCTTCAAAACCGTGACACACTTTTATTTGTTATTATTTAACCAACTTAAATTATGAAACAAACAATTTCTCATGAACAAATTATCCACATAATGTTGTTCTTTTACAAAAGCAACATTTTAGAAAAACCCATTTTCTAAATTGGTGTCAGTATTTATTTGTATGATCTCATCAACAAATAAATACTAATGGTGTTTGTATAGCTTGTTATTGGGTATGACCCGACTTGGATCATAACGTACTAACCACATCAATCTTGTATGTGTCTTGGGCATGTAAGGTCCAACAATATTTAAAATTAGTCACAATTAAGTATCGATAATAATGGATTTGCAACAAAAAATGCTTTAAATGAAGAAGGATATGTATTATTACATGTATGAGTATTCACATATCAAAACCTATGCTCTACAATAGGAAATGCAATGGAAATACCTAGAATATTACCTTACAACAATAAAAATAATTAAATGTTTTCAAGTATATAACACAAAGACATTAAAACAGTTGAATGTAAACTTGCACTAAGTATTTGCCTATTTAAAATGAGAGTGAAGTTTGAATTTAGGCTTACATCCAGGCATCTTGAATACATCGAAGAAACCAAATCCACAAAATTTTGTTTTTGGCCTCTATTATGGCATAAGCAAGAGGATAGATTCCATAATTAGGGTCTATTCTAACAACAATTAACATCTGACAAGGGTAAGGGCCCTTCATAAATGCTCCATCAAACCCTAAAAACTCCCGCTTACATGCCTTAAAGCCCTCTTTAAAGCTTCTAAACAAATGTAAACTCTTTTGAAGATATTGGTTGGTGAATCTAGGTTGGTTCATGCTCCAAAAGAAACTTAATAGTTGAGCTTGGATTCACAATCTGCAACTCTAGGCTATAATCCCTCAACTTGACATATTGTTCTTTATAGTCACCCTAAACTTGTCTTGATGATTTCGTATTCACTCTTAATGCTTTATGTTTGGAAACTCCCAACTCTTACTTCATTTGCAACTCATCTTGAATAACTTTGGTTAAATGTTAGGGTTTCTATTTGACTCATAACCTAGGAGTAATTACCCATGAATGAAGAAGTGAATGCATTTATGGATCTAGATTGACAAGTGTGCTTAGCTTTATACGTTATCACTATCCAAGTTTCATCTCTAGTGCTAAGTCGTGTTACATATAACACCTAAGAATTGTCAGTTGATTTTGGTTCTTTATAATTTTAATGCCACTTGTTGGAACATTCCCCTACCATACTAGAATTAAATGATTATAGAGTTATGCAAGTAAATTAATATATGTTTTTGTGAATGAAACTCACCTTTGAAGTGAGACCTTCACTAATGTTGAGGAGCTATGTTGTTTCACTAGGTCTAGATCCATCACCTTTGTATGTTGGCACATTACCCTAACACAAGACAAGTTAATGATTAGTTACTTTTTACAACAAAGTTAATAAAAGGGTTTATGGAATAGGGTTACTTGACATATGGCTCTGATCCTTCTTCTATCATTTCTTAGAAATACTAATCCTTTCCTACTTTCAATGTCATGTATCCTGATTCTTTTCTTCTAACTTCATTGCAAATCCAAAATTTTGACCAAGATATAATGATATTTCACCAGTAGGATTTTGTTGCTTCCTTCTTTGCCTTAATTCTTTTAGTTTCCTACTTCTTGTTTTTGAGAATCTTCCTTGGAATTTTTGTTAAACTATCAAATGAATCATATCCCATTGGATAACAAACAAGATTATCAACATCTTGGTTACATTCTTCATAGATTCTTATTTGATTTTACCTACAAATTCTTCACCACTATCAATAAAAGCATCATAGTCAGGTCTAATTATACATCATCAACTTCATTGGTCTTATCAACAGTGTGGTAATTGTCATAAGTATTTTCAAGATCATCACCAAGATTGATAGCCTCATCACCGTGCTCTTTCCTTTTCGGGAGTAACCCTCACGAATTGTTATTTTTAGCTGTAGATACATGTGTACCTAGTTTAGGAGCTCAAATGTAAAATGTCCTTCATATCTTGCATATATGTAACAGAATGGGTATGAATGAAATGTAATGTGTTTGTGATTCTTATAATGTATAATATTTCATTGTTTATTGTGTGACAACACATATTGTACTAACTATATAGGTTTGTGATTGTTTACATAGTTCTTAGTCAATAATGATTGAGAAACGTACTTAAACTTAATCGTGTGAAGTTCTCATGCAAATGGACCATGCTAATGGACCATATGCATGAATACTTCATGCTAATGAACCAGTCACATGACTGAACCAGGAGACTGGATCAGTCACACAATTGTAACATGAGATGACTCAGTCGCACGACTGAATCTTCAACCGCATGCTTCAATCACACGACTGAACCATGCAAATGGTTTAGTCGCACGAATGGAAAACCCTAACCTATAAATACCACTAAATTCGTGGAAAAACGTAACAATTCGAATCCCTATGCACTAAATCGTACCCTAGCCGTCCAGAGACCTAAGATACTTGTTCCAAGTTCATAGATCGTAGATAATCATCCTACAATCGTTCTTAACGTTTAGTTTCATTCTTAGATTGATTATACGTGCATTCTCACTGATTGGATCACCAATCAAATAGGATTCCGCACTATTTGGTTTGGTATACACGTAAATCAGTAGTACTCCGTATCGAAAACGGTCCTAACAAGTGGTATTAGAGCTTTGGCTCTTGATTTGCATGTGATTCAATCAATTTTGATATAAGCATCACGTTTTTCACTCAAAAACATAATCTTTTTGTGTTGAACGGTGTTTTTCGACGTCTCCAGATCAAAAAGTTAATGTTTTTCCGGCATACGGCAATTAGGGTTAGTGACAAATTCGTGTTTTTGCGTCAAAGTATTCAAAATCTTCGTTTTTCCAAAAACAACAGCCTCCAGTCACACGATTGACTCAATCGCACGATTGAACCCATTTGCACCACTCATACGCACGATTGGCTCAGTCGTCCCACCATTCGTACGACTGAAGATCTTTGTTCGCATTGTTCATCCCCACCTGTCCAGTCGCATGATTGAACCATCCGCATTGTTCAATCGCACGAATAGTCCAATCTCATTCTTTCATTCGCACAAGTACAACAATTTGTTCTAAAAATCAAAAGTAAATAGCAATGGACGATCAGTATTCAGCATTCACTGCAGGTAGCGATTCACGGATCCAGAATCTATTGCTTCTGGAAAATGAAGTGGGGAATCACAATAAGCCTCCAAAGCTCAAAACGTAGATGATTACCCATAATGGAAGCAAAGATTCGAGATCTACCTAAATGGAGTAGAGCCTAATCTGTGGGAATCAATAGAGCCAGGGTATAGCATGCCGGTTAGAGCCGATGGAATTAAGCTTACCTTAGTCGGCATGACTGATGGGCAAAAGGTAAAGTACAATGCAGAGAAGAAGGTGTACGCTTTGTTAACTCAGTCCATTCCTAAGGATATATTCCATCAGTTTTCTGAGAACAAGCAAGCAAAGAAGCTATGGGATGCTCTGGAAAAGCAATATGACGGGAATGCATCACTAAAAGCTCTAAAGGCTAAAGCTTTGAAGAAGGAGTTCGATAACTTATCGGCAATGGGTAAGGAGAGTCTGGATGATGTTATAGACAGCTTCTACCACTTAATGAGTGAGCTGCACACTCATGGGGTTGTTACGTTCATGGAAGACAAGGTGTCGAATTTCGCAGATGGATTGCCAGAAAAGTGGGTTTCATTTGTGTCAAATCTCAGACAGAATGATATGCTAGCGAAGTTGGATATCAACGATTCATTCTGAAGCTGAGAGAGGAAGAGTTGAGGATGAAGTACAAGTCTCAAAAGGTAGCATATGATCAAAACCCGTCACTTTACAACTCAACTCCTCAAGCAAAAACGTCTGGAGTACCACTCCAAATGGTGTTCGTGCCGAGTTCAGCTGCTCCGTCTCAAGCAACTACTTCAGGATCTGACACGTCAGGGTCGTCTTGCACCCAATACATAGCATCTGAAGCTAATGCTAAAAAATTGAAGACCGAGAATCTCGACAACGTGACTGTAGAGGTAGAAAAGGAGCATATGGATCTCTTAGCTGCTGTCGTTCACTCCTATGACGGTCTAGTTGCGGGGAAGATTGGAAACTGCCATATGGTAGATGAAGACTACGAGCAAGTAGACGAGACTGAGCTGGAAAGAATGGATATCATGTGGGCATTCGCAAGTGCTGTTCGGAAGGCCAAGAAGTTTGTTAAGAAGACAGGATAGAACCTGAATGCCACAAAGGATACAACCTTTGGTTTTGACAAAACCAAAGTTACATGTTTTAATTGTGGAGAAAAGGGCATTTCAAACGTGAATGTGTGAAGCCCAAGAAGACAGGTAATGGTAATCCATTCTCATCCTTCAATCGTCAGGATAAACCCACAAGTAGTCCTACATCATCAAGCAAGGATCCTAAGGCCTTGACTGCTCAAGATGACGAAGGGCAAGATTGGACCTTTCGGTTTGTATTCTCTGGGAGAATCCAACATTGCATGTGTTAAGGGTTTGGATGACGACTCTACAAGCGAAGGTGATATAGCAGTTGAACTCGTGATGTCAAATAATGAAGAAACTGCAAATGTGGTCGGTCACCTGATTGAAGAGGATTCAAGCACGAAATGTTCAGAATCACCAGCACCAGAAGAGTTAGACTCTACTATGATGGCTGATTCAATCAAATTTGCTCAGGTATGTACCAAAGACCAATTGTTTGATAGTCATGCTTGTATTGAATGTAATAAATTTAGAGAAAGCATAGACTTAAAATTTTCTAGGTTATTAGATCACAATGATAGTTTAGTAAATGATTTACAACTATGCACAGAAGCAAACAGGATTTTAAAACATAATAAGCATAATTATAAAGAGAAAATAGAATTGTTAAATAAACAACTACGGGAAACCGAAGTTGTGGCCTTTAACCAAGCAAATGACATTAAGTTCTATATAAACTCCCTAGAAGAAACCAAGAAATAAAAGTAGTTTTGGAAGTGGAAGTAAACTCATTAAAATAAAAACTGCATAGTTGGACTAGTTCCTCTCACATAGTCTAGCACTTAGTGAGAGAACACAACAACAGGAGGGTTTGGGTTATAAAGTGGTTCCACCACCACATGAGAACATGTTGAATGCTAAATGCAAACCAATAAATAATAACCCAATCAAAGATCATGTGGTGTCCACTCCTCTTGTAAGTGATCCAGATTCCATAAGCACTTCCATTGAATCTGTCAGAAATCAAAAAGAGACCACTTTAAAGTCAAAAGGTAAAATGCCTATCGTTAATCTGGATGAACAATTGAGAAGGTTAAGTTAAAGTCTGGTTCAAATACATCTAATTCAGAACCCAAAAGGCCTAAACAAGTTAACCAAACATGTGCATCATGTCTAAGTCTAGATAAACAAAATGGTAAATGTTGGACCAAAAGAACCAATGAGCCTGATCAGAGAAACCTCTAAGTCCCACAAGACATCACAACAGCTGAAGAAGACCTGATCAGCTGTTCTACAAAGTCTGAAGAATACAACTGCTGAAGTACGTCTGAAGTACTGAAGACAAAGACTGAGACAACAGCTGAAGATCTAAAGTCTGAAGACTTCAACAAGTACTGAAGACAAAGACTGAAGATCAACAGCTGAAAGACAAAGTCTGATGTTCAAGTACTGAAGACATCAGCTGATGTTAACAGCTGATGACAACAGCTGAAGAGGGCTTCTTCAGTTGTTGTGATGGTTTTTCTTCTTAGTAGTTTTCTTTTCCTTTCAGTAGTTGTTTATTTTTCTTTTCAGTACTTGTAAACAACTGAAGAGGTGTTCTTCAGTTGTTGTAGTTTCAGTAGTTTTATGTTTTTCAGTAGTTGTAAATGAGATGTTTAACACTTAGGAACATTTGTAAGAAGATGTCAGTTGTTGACATCTTCAGTAGTTGTTAAACATCAGTAGTTATAAAACGGTTACATGTCACTTTCAGGTGACATCAGCCTACGTCATTCTTTCCTTTATAAGGAAAGATGACTCACCTGTAATCGTGCCTTTGAGGCCGACAATCTTAATGCAATATTCCTTTTGTCGGATATTTCTCTCTCTATAACAAAATTCTTTTATCGTTTTATATCAATTGTTCTTGTTTGAATTTGTCTAATTCTGAGCTATTCCGCTGCTATATCTGTTCAATCGATTAAACCAAGGCTGAGATCTTAACAAATGGTATCAGAGCAGGTTAATCATTGATCGATCTAACAATTGATCATTGAAACTGTTCAATCGCTCTAAGTTTAATCGAATTAGCAAAATTCGCAAGGATCTGTTATAGAGATTGAGAGTGTATCGCTTCTGGCCGTTTTATTTGAGGTTCTGTGTGGTTTTGAGCTAAATTTATTGTGATTTTACTTGAATCTGTCTGATTTTCCACAATGACTACTTCTTCTAATGATCCTTTCAATACTGGATCCTCTACCAAGCCTCCGATCTTGGTGAGGAATGAGTATAACATTTGGCAGAGAAGATTGCTCCATCACCTGTCTGTCAATAGCTCAGGTTGTTGGACATCTGTGGTACATGGACCACATAAGCCAATGGTGAATGATCCGGAAACAAACCAGTTGGTTCCAAAGAAGAAGGAGCAATACTCCGATGAGGACAAGAAGTTGTTTGAAATCGATGCAAAAGCCCATGGAATTTTGGCTATGGCTATTCCTAATGAGATTTACTCTGGGCTTCTGCATTGTGAGTCTGCTCATGACCTCTGGAATGCCATCAAAGAACAATTTGGTGGTACTGATGAGGTTTTAGCAAACAACAGGGAAATCCTCGCCCAACAATATGAGACTTTCTCTCATAGAAAGGGTGAGACTCTGACTCAACAATTTGAGCGGTTTTCATGTTTAATCTCTGAATTGAAAATGGTTAAACATGAATATACCAGGAGTCAGATGAACCATAGATTTTAAGATCACTGCCTGAGAGATGGAACACATATACCATTGTTCTACGCTCAAATGCTGATGTTGATCGCCTATCTCTCACCCAACTTCATGGGAAACTGCTTACATTCGAGAGAGAGATAGAGCAGAAAAGGAAATTGGTTTCATCTGGCAAGCTCACTGAGGATTTTGTCCAAGGGAACACTGCCCTGATTGGACATCAAGAGTCAGAATATGCGTCATCTGAAAGCCAGTATGATGAGCATATTGATTTCTCTACAAACACTTCTGAGCCTGCCTTTGTGAGTGTTGATAGTTATTCTGCTGGTAGTAATAGTGACAATCTATGTTTCATCATGGATGATCTCAAGGGGATTGCTGATGATGACTTAGAAGAGATGGATATTTTGAGCCAAATGGCCTTGATAAATATCAGATCTCAGAAGTTCTACAAAAGAACTGGAAGGAAATTCCCAGGACTCTCTGGCAAAACCAAAGTTGGTTTTGACAAGAGTAAGTTGAAGTGCCATAAATGCCACAGGCTTGGGCACTTTGCAAGAGAATGTAGATCATCTGGATCTAACTCTCCTGCACCTTTTGTGACTTTCCCTGGCAATAGTCAACAAAACAGAGGGCAACAACCTGTCAATTCTGGTTATCATCATCAACCACAATCTCCTGCATATTTTGTTCCACAGGGGCCAATGCCATATCCATACCCCTGCTATTACATGCCACAACCAGGCCAGGTTCAAGCACCCACTGCTCAGCAACCACATGCACTCCCTGAGCCTCAACCATCCCAATCTCATCAACCTAATCAACTTCAACAACACAGCTTCTTCACACCAGGAGTTGTTGACTGGAGCAGTTTACCAGATGATGTGTCTGGTAATGAACAACTGTTCTCAGGTGCTGGTCAACATGGTGGTGAGCATCCTTTTGGAAATCTAGCTCTCATGGCTTTGGAATCCTCTGATGGATCATCCTCAATACCTCTTCAACACAGGTATCACAGGTATCCTCTGAGGCTAAGGCCAAATTATGTTCTGAAACTTGCATAGCAGCATTTGCCTCTATTAGAGAAGCAAATGTGGCTTTAATCAATAAAAATGTAGAGCTAGAACAAACAATTTCCAAAAATAAAGCTGAGTTTGAGTCTGTGCTAAAAGAGAAAACTGATGAGATTTACAAATTAAAATGCCAAATTTCTGATGATAAGGCTAGGGAGGATGTACTCTTAGAGAAGTACAAAGACCTCAAAGATACTCTTGCTGTCACCCAGGTAGAGTGTGATCGATGGGTACAATCTTGCAAGGGCTTTGAAATGCTTCTTAGTAAGCAAACAGCTTCCAATGTGAAGTTTGGAATTGGTTATAATCACACTGCTCCTCCTACAGTTTTTGCTTCAAGAGCAGGAGCGGAATCTGATGGAGAAAGTAATGACCAATCCACCTCATCATGTGATTCACTACTTGATAAAGCACCATCAGTAGTTGAAGTCAGTAGTAATCCCTCTGTGAACCTATCAGCTGATATTGATGGTTCAACTGCTGACACTCACATGATCAATGAGTTGATCAACCCAAGTGTTATCCCTAGAAGTACTGAGGGTACTGGAGAGCAGGGGATAACATCTGGAGTTCAAATCCTAATGACTGACAGCACTGAAGAGAAGAAAACTGTCAGTAGGAAGGATTTGAAGCCTACTAAGGAAGTTGACAAGAAGGCAAAAAGTGCTTCTAAACTGCTGAAGAGCAAGTCTTCAGTAGTTTCATCTTCTTTAGTTGATGATCAACAGAAGATGAAGAAGAAACCATGTGAAATATGTGGTCTATTCAATCATCTCACAGATGATTGTTGGTACAAAAAGGGATCCAAACTCAAACAAAAAGAGAAAATTAAAGAAAATTTGGCT
Source organism: Flaveria trinervia (assembly GCA_025506515.1). Taxonomy (NCBI): domain Eukaryota; kingdom Viridiplantae; phylum Streptophyta; class Magnoliopsida; order Asterales; family Asteraceae; genus Flaveria; species Flaveria trinervia. The sequence goes on from CM046447.1 coordinate 39,158,496, forward strand.
AAAATGAAAACTGAGTTTGAGTCCAAGTTTGTACCAGCAGCATCAAATCCTGTTACTCCTATGACCAAAAAGAAATCTAAAAAGGAAGGAGTGCAACAGGCAATAGCTGAGGTTGCTCAAAAGAAGATGGTGCAACACAAGAACTCATCATCAAACACCAATACCAATGTGTCTGAAGAGCTGAAAGCTCTCTCCCAGAATCAGACACAGCTGGTAATGATGGTTCAACATCTGTTGGGAAGAGTTAACCAACTTGATGGCCCTGTGTTGAAACCCCAGAAAAGGAGATCCAAGCCGAAGGATTCCTCTTCTACACCATCTCCTTCACCTCAAGCTATTGTGTCCAATAAACCTGTTAGTTTACCATCTGTTGATGAGACCAGGCCCAAAACCAAAAAGGTTTGGGTCTCCAAAACTAACTGATTGTTTATTTATGCAGGTTTCTTCAACATGCCAAAGTAGCATCTGGTATGTAGACAGTGGGGGATCTATGCATATGACTGGGAACAACTCACTTCTTAATGACTACTCTCCAGGAAGGAAGGGATTTGTTTCCTTTGGCAATGATGCAAGAGGTTACATCATCGGGAAGGGCTTTGTTTCCAATGGGGAAATAAAGTTTGATGATGTCAACCATGTGGAAAATCTCAAGTATAATCTTTTGAGTGTCAGTCAATTGTGTGACAAAGGCCATGTTGCCCTTTTCACAAGCCAGAACTGCAGGATTCTGTCATCCAAAGTTCTGAGTTTGATTGACAAGGTATTGGATGCTCACACTCTCCTGAAGGCCAACAGGACAGGAAGAGTGTATGCCTTAGATCTTTCCAAGAAAATTGATCTCAAAGGCCATCCTTGCCTATTTTCCAAGGCCTCTCCTCAAGAATCTAATCTATGGCATAGAAGGCTGGGACATGTTAATTTCAAGAACATGAATCAGCTGATACACCATAGTTTAGTAAGGGGAATGCCTATGAAGGAGTTCAAGTGTGAAAACAACTGCACTGCTTGTTTGAAAGGAAAACAGCACAAGGTTTCATTTCCACCTATTGAAGAACCAAAGTCCACTGCCTGCTTACAACTTCTTCACATGGATCTCTTTGGTCCTGTGAGAGTGATGAGCATGGCACAGAAAAAATACTGTCTGGTAATTGTGGATGATTACTCCAGATTTGTATGGACTTTCTTTCTACATTCAAAGGATGAAGCTGCACAGAAGATCATAAACTTTGTGTTGTATGCTGAGAAGCAGTATTCCCTCTCAGTCAAGTGTATTAGAAGTGATAATGGAACAGAATTCAGGAACAATACACTTGATGAATTCTACCTTTCCAAGGGAATAAAGAGACAGTTTAGTATTCCAAGAACTCCTGAACAGAATGGAGTTGTGGAGAGAAAGAACAGGACCCTCATTGAAGCTGCAAGGTCTATGTTGGCTGATTCTGGACTGCCATTGACCTTTTGGGCTGAAGCTGTCAACACAGCATGCTATGTGCAGAATAGAGTGCTAATAAATCAGAGGTTGATGAAGACTCCATATGAAGTTCTACATCATTTGGCCCCTCTCATTTCATTTTTTAGAGCATTTGGGTGTCCCTGTTTCATTCTCAACACAAAGGATCAGCTCCAGAAATTTGATCCTAAGGTGGATGCAGGGTATTTTGTTGGTTATTCATCAACTTGCAAGGCATACAGAGTCTTCAACTGCAGAACAAAGATGGTTGAAGAGACTTTACATGTCAAGTTCAATGAATCTCCAAAGGACAAGATTCCACAAAGCCCTGTGGAGCTCTTTGATTTGGACATACTGCAATATGTTCCTTATCAATCTCCTGCTGTTGCTCCTGTCAACAGTTCACCACCTGGTGTTACTACTGAAGATGATGATGATAGTAGTAATCACCTCTTCAGGTTTAGTGATCAACTGCCTGAGTCCTCTAAACCTGATGCTCCTGTAGCTCCAGCCGCACCATCCACAACAAATGCTGATGAGATTTCTGCATCCTCAACTTCATTTGAGTTGCCACCATCTTCATGGTTTCAAGAATCTGCATCAACATCTGCTGCTGCTGAAGACCCTACAAACACTTGCACAGATTTGATTGTTTACCAAGAGCTGAAAAATCACCCAATATCTCAAATCCTTGGTGATATCAATGCTGGTGTCTCAACCAGAAGCCAGTTGTCCAATTTCTGCTTCTATGCTCTCTTCATCAGTCAGCTAGAGCCGAAGAACTATCATGTTGCTTTGAGGGACAATGGATGGGTTGAAGCCATGCAGCTTGAGCTTCTTCAGTTCAAGAAACAGCAAGTGTGGGAGCTTGTTCCTCTACCCCCAGGTAAGTGTGCAATAGGCACTAAATGGGTGTTTAGGAATAAAACTGATGAAAATGGGCTAATTGTTAAGAACAAGGCCAGACTGGTTGTGCAGGGGTTTGCACAAGAAGAAGGTATTGATTATGATGAAACCTTTGCCCCTGTAGCCAGACTGGAGGCAATTAGATTGTTTTTAGCCTATGCTGCACTCCACAATCTTAAAGTTTTCCAAATGGATGTCAAAAGTGCTTTTCTATATGGTACAATAAAAGAAGAAGTTTATGTGTGTCAACCACCAGGCTTTGAGGATAATAAGCACCCAGAATGGGTATATAAGCTTGATAAAGCTCTTTATGGGTTGAAACAAGCACCTAGAGCTTGGTATGAGACCTTATCAAACTTTCTTCTACAGAATAATTTCACTAGAGGCTCCATAGATAAAACTTTATTTATTAAGAAGGTGGATCAGCATAAGCTACTTGTTCAAATTTATGTTGATGATATTATATTTGCATCCTCTGATCCCCAATTGTGTGAGGATTTCCAAACCTTAATGCAACAGAAGTTTGAAATGAGTGCAATGGGAGAATTACAGTTCTTTCTAGGTTTGCAAATCAAACAAAAAGCTGATGGAATTTTCATTCATCAGTCTAAATACACAAAAGATCTTTTGAATAAGTTTGATTTACAAAACTGTAAATCTTGTTCTACTCCCATGTGCAACACCACACAATTGGATGTTGATCAGAAAGGTAAAGGTGTTGATGAAACCCTTTACAGATGTATGATTGGTTCCTTGATGTATTTAACAGCTTCTAGACCAGATATTATGTTTGCTACATGTGTTTGTGCTAGATTTCAGGCTGCACCTAAGGAGTCTCATCTGATTGCAGTCAAGAGGATCTTTAGATATCTGCAAGGCACACAATCTCTAGGCTTATGGTATTCCACTGGACATTCTTGCAAATTAGTTGCTTTCTCTGATAGTGACTATGCAGGATGTAAGTTGACCAGGAAATCAACTTCTGGTGGATGCCAATTCCTAGGCAACTGTTTGATTTCTTGGCAGAGTAAGAAACAAACATCTGTTGCTACATCCACTGCTGAAGCGAGTACATTGCTGCTGCAAGTTGTACATCCCAAATACTCTGGCTTCAGAATCAACTTTTGGATTATGGCATTACAGAGACTAAGACTCCATTATTAATGGATAGTGCTTCAGCTCTTTGCATTGTCAAAAATCCTGTCCAGCACTCTAGGACCAAACATATAGAAATTAGACATCATTTTATAAGAGATTGTTTTGAAAAGGGTCTAATTAATCCTATGTTTGTGCCTAGTGCTGATGAGCTTGCAGACATTTTTACTAAGCCTTTGGATAGTTCAACTTTCCACAACCTGGTGTTAAGGCTTGGTATGCTGCAGCTAGAATAAGTGACAACTACTGATGATCTCAGTAATTACTGATGATCATTGGTAACCATGTCACATATAAGTACTGATGAGTTATTTTACCCTCAGTAGTTTTTATAACTACTGAAGGCTAAATGCTTTAAGTACTGTACTTATCTGTTCTACACTACTGATGTAGTTACAACTACTGAAATCAGTAGAAACAGATAAGTACTGATGTCCTATGAAACAACTGAAAACAGCTAAAAGCTGATGAGTAAGTGTTGAGGACAGTATGAAACAGCTGAAAGGCTATGAATTGACGACAACTACTGATGAGTACTCTCTCTTCAGTAGTTCACAAACTGCTGTTTCTTTATAAACAACTGAAGCAATACCATGTCTTCAGTAGTTTCACAACTACTGATGACTAACACCAAGTCTTCAGTTGTTTACAACAACTGATGGCAAAACCACGGTCTTCAGTAGTTTCACAACTACTGATGACTAATACCAAGTCCTCAGTTGTTTCAACATCTGAAGTCCACTTGTCTTCAGTAGTTTTTAAAACTACTGATGCCTAAATCAGAGACTTCAGTTGTTTCAACGTCTGATAGTAAACACCATGTCTTCAGTTGTTTTATAACTGCTGACCACACCAATACCATCAGTCGTTTCAAACGTCTGAAAGTTAATACCACGTCATCAGTAGCTTCAAATACTGATGACTAACACCAAAACCTTCAGTCGTTTCATAACCCGTACCCTATATATACCTGATCCCTCTTTCAGAGTTTTTCATTCTTTCACGACCTAACTTTTCAAAAGCTCTGAAAACCTTTCACCTTCATTAATGGCGACCATGCAACTCAAACCTCGACACAACTGTGTCGCGTACCTTACAAAATCGCCCTTCTGGACCAAATTTGAAAATGCTATAGATCTTATGGTCCAATCCCCACTAAAAACGGCTTTCCTTTTAAATCCAATCATTTATGCCGATTCGCTACGTCAGTTCTGGATGAATGCGACCGTTAATGGAGAATCTATCCTTTCATCTATCAACTCGCATAAGGTGGTCATCTCTACTGCTACCATCCGCCAAATATTACTGTTAGATGATGCTGCCTACCCTGTTGGATATCCTAAGCGCCAACTTGATCTTTCCTTTGGACAACATGGATATCAGGGTGATCTTAGTGCTTCAACAATCCTGAAGAAACATTTTCCAGATGCTGAACGATTATTATTTCATATGGTAAATGTTTGCCTGGCTCCGAAGACTTCCTCTTGGGATCAACTGTCTTCCAGATGGCAACAGGTATTGTTCTCTATCCTTGAACAAGAACCACTAAACTTTTCTGAAATAATTTTTCTTGAACTCAAGGATATGGCCACAAAACCACTTTCTAACCGTTGGATACTATATCCTCGGTTTATAATGGCCATAATAGAGAATCAGCTTTCTGCTGAGGGACTAGTTGGTCTGGGAGTCCCTGCTTTGGCTGTATTGCCGGAGGTATACTCCCGACACAACACTGACCAAACTCTCAAACAGGCTGCCAAGCTGCGCAAACCCACGCAGCTGGAACCCACAGCCTCCACCTCCACATCCAAAGTCCCCTCCAAACCCACAAAGAAGAAGCCTAAGAAAGCTACTCAGGGAATTGAGTCCCCTGTGGATGCTCCTGCTGCACCAACGCAGGTTATCTCTGCTGGAAATAACCCCCCAGTAGAGACTGTGACTCCACCAACTGAAGCCGCTCAGGTTTCCTCTCAAAAGGAACCTGAAGCAACCACTCAAAGGGAAGCCACAATGCTGGGATCCTCCTCACTTGAGGGGATTACCATTGAAGAGCACCACCTGTCCCGGGTGCACACTGCTTCCACACCCTCTCCTGATGCAACCGCCCCTCAAAGCCCTACTATCATTGTTGCAAAAGTGCTGACGCAGTTGCATTCCTCACCCCCCACCCAGACACCAATTACTACTGGGATAACCTCAACACCTGAGGGGGAGGATCACAATGCTTCTGTCAACCCACAGCACAGGGGTTATCATGTTCCATCTTCTAGTGTAGATAAGGAGGTGCGAACTTCTGGTGAGGCTGCCACTGCTCTGACTCAGCAAATGACCAGGATGCAGTTGGTAACATCTCTAAGTCCTCACCAGTGGCAACAGCTGATGAAGGACATAGTCCTGAGGCTGGAAGTCCCCAGAACCGAGAACAAGGGGCACATGCTATAATTGATCTACACTCAAGGCATGTTCATTCTGACTTTGTCAGGAGGTCAGGTGATTCAGTATCAACTGATGATGACCTGAGCTTCTTCTATGATGTAGTTGCTCAAAACACCATTCTAGAGGATGAGGTTAGCAGACTCAAAGAGCTGCTGGCCAAGATGTCTCAGGATGCAAGTCCATCTGCCACCACAATACACCCACAGATGGCACCTTCTTCTGAAGGTCCCCTACACACTGAGCCAGTATATACTTCCAAGCCACCAGCCTCTGCTTTCGGCACTGATTTTCAGGAACAGAACCATCCTGATCAATCAGTTGCTACCTTCAAAAATCCCTACCTCTCATCACTCCCATGATCACAGATATAGTGATCAAAGCCATTGATGAGAGGCTTCCTACAATAATACAACCCTTGGTGGAGGAGTTGGTGACTAAATCCCTTTCTACTGCTCAAACCCTTGCACCCAATGCAACCAAAAAGGGGGAGAGTCAGTTAGTTAAAGGAAAAAGGAAGAGGATAGATGGGGAGAAGGCGAAAGAATCTGAGGTTGTAAATGAGAAGGAGAAGGAGAGTGTGAAGGGAGCTGAAGTGAATGAAAGTCAAAAAGACTTTCATGTCACATATCAAAAGAGAAAAGGAGAGTCTGAGAAGGAGAAGGAGCTGAAGGATATGGTGAAAGAAGCTGACGCCAACCATAACCGTTCAATGGATAAAATCATTGAGCAGTTGTATAGGCAGGGTTTTGACATCAAACAACTAGACTCCGAGATCAGAAGGATGGAAACAGAGGAGATCAATTCAAGATGGGCTAGCTATGATGCCTTAGAAAGAGAAAGGCTGGAGATAATGATCAGATTTATAGCTAAATACTTGGGAAGATCTCTAATGGAAATAAGGGCCTGGACCAGGGACAACATCTTGGCAATAACCACCAAGATTTGTTCGTCTGAAGAATACTCCAAAGGTTTAGTGATTGAGGTATTGAATGAAGCTGGGGTTGGGAATCGAAAAGAACTGACAAAATTTACCAAAGCCTCCCTTACAGCCAAAATGCTAAAACAGTCTGAAAAGCCTCAATCCTCAAAATCACTATCTCCACAACCCACTAAAACAACCCTTTACCCTCTAAACCAACCATCCAACCCACAAAACCAAATCCTTTACCCCTAAAACCCATTGCCAGTGATGTACCTAGCCAAAAGAAAAGAAAGGTACTGAGGCCTGATGAAGATGAAGAGGAGGATGAAGACAGACTGCCACTCTCTGCAGTCATTACTTTGCCTAAGGCTAAACCAATGTCCATCACTCCTGCTTCTCAAATGCATGATGTAATGATAAAGATTGAAGAGGAACAGATGCAAAAACATGATGAGGAAATGCTGAAAAGCATTGACAAAGCATATGCTACATCCTCTTCAATGATCAGCATGAAGAAAGAAGTATTAAGATTGTACACCCTTGCTAATACCTTTCAATACCAAAGGGAAAGAGTAAGGATATGGCCTGATCCTAGGGTGGCACACCGGATTGTCAAGAAAGAAATTCCTTCAAGATACAAGGGCCAAGTGAAGAGAGTTGTCGACGAAGACATCACTGTGGTGCTTGTAGTGTCCCCTTGGGAAATTGTTGAAGAGTTCAAGAAAGCCTATGAAGCCAAACAACCACCTCAAAAGATGTTAGAGAACAAAATTATAAAGAAGGGATTGGTTTACAAACGACTTGAAAACTTCAAACAAGAAGAGCTCAACCTGCTCTTAGAAGGAACTCATCCAGATGAGTTTGCTTATAGACAAATAACCACGGTTGAGCTCAAGAATGGAAAACAGGCCAAGTACATATCTGAAGTGTATGGCCGAGAAGGATTATTTGATGGTGTGCCCGAGGTGCTGACAATGGATGAGCAAATCATGTTTTTAGGGCTTACACCAGGGAATCATATAGGCTGATACACGGGAAGTAGATCTCATGGTTGGGGCAACAGCTCGGTGTCCAAGTCCCCAATACAGAGCTCCCAACCATATCATGCCAAACAGATCATCAGAGACTTCTTCCCAGGCCGGTGCTGAAAAAGGGTCACTTCTCATCTGATCAAGAGGATTAAGAGACCAATCTATCTGCCAAAATAAGTGGGACTCGTCAATAACTTAGAGGTTTTGGCTGCATTGGTTCAGGGGGAGTTTGTTGGACCAAAAGAACCAATGAGCCTGATCAGAGAAACCTCTAAGTCCCACAAGACATCACAACAGCTGAAGAAGACCTGATCAGCTGTTCTACAAAGTCTGAAGAATACAACTGCTGAAGTACGTCTGAAGTACTGAAGACAAAGACTGAGACAACAGCTGAAGATCTAAAGTCTGAAGACTTCAACAAGTACTGAAGACAAAGACTGAAGATCAACAGCTGAAAGACAAAGTCTGATGTTCAAGTACTGAAGACATCAGCTGATGTTAACAGCTGATGACAACAGCTGAAGAGGGCTTCTTCAGTTGTTGTGATGTTTTTTCTTCAGTAGTTTTCTTTTCCTTTCAGTAGTTTGTTATTTTTCTTTTCAGTACTTGTAAACAACTGAAGAGGTTGTTCTTCAGTTGTTGTAGTTTCAGTAGTTTTATGTTTTTTAGTAGTTGTAAATGAGATGTTTAACACTTAGGAACATTTGTAAGAAGATGTCAGTTGTTGACATCTTCAGTAGTTGTTAAACATCAGTAGTTATAAAACGGTTACATGTCACTTTCAGGTGACATCAGTCTACGTCATTCTTTCCTTTATAAGGAAAGATGACTCACCTGTAATCGTGCCTTTGAGGCCGACAATCTTAATGCAATATTCCTTTTGTCGGATATTTCTCTCTCTATAACAAAATTCTTTTATCGTTTTATATCAATTGTTCTTGTTTGAATTTGTCTAATTCTGAGCTATTCCGCTGCTATATCTGTTCAATCGATTAAACCAAGGGCTGAGATCTTAACAGTAAAGATGTTAAAAAGGTTCAAACAATTAATTTTGTTAAACAAGATAAAACATCTAAACAAGAAGTGTCAAAACCAAAACAAATTAAAGTCACACGAGTGTCAGACACTTCTCCACAGAAACAGTCATACCAACGTGTCGAAAGCAGATCATGCTACAACTGTGGAAAGTATGGACAAGCATCTAACTGTCCTTACTATCAAACACCTAGGAAGAAAGTTGAACTTCATGATCCTAAACCCAGATTGTCTAAAAGGAGTTATATAACCCCACAAGAAGAGTTAGTGAACATAAAGTTCAAACCATAAGCCAATCGTCTGTTTATCAGAAACAGGCCTTACACAAAACTGGCTTATGGAAAGAAAAATCCAGTTCAAAGTCTGATAATGAGAACAAGAAGATGAATGATCTTCCCTCGCCCTTAAATGGACAGTGGGTGGAATTTATGAAGTGTGATGCTTCTGGGTCACCCAAGCCAGTTAAGGCTTGTGTCCCTAACCTTAACTAATGATTTCCTTTGAATGTGCAGGGTGTTCGCTATAGTGCTGCCACAAATACCTGGAATGTAGATAGCAGAGCATCTAGGCACATGACTGGAAACCTAACACTCCTATCAAATGTCAAACAAATTAAAGGAGGTCATGTTTCATTTGCTGGAAACAAAGGAGGTTACATCACGGCTCAAAGGGAAGTGGGAAACCAGAAAGTGAAGTTTGATAAGGTAAACTATGTTCAACAACTTCAAAATAATTTGCTTTCTGTACCCCAAATATGTGACAAAGGCTTTTAAGTAGTATTTGACAACAAGAAGTGCTATGTTTTGAAAAAGGACTATGTGATCCCGGAGGACCAAGTCTTAATATCAGTTTCAAGATATAACGATCTTTATGTCTTGGATCTATCAAAGGCCTCCACAACAATCATCAAGTTCAGTGTTCTTGTCCAAGGCTACAGAGAAGGATTCTATCTCATGGCATAGGAGAATGGGACACATCAATCCATGGAAGATGAACCACTTGATCCAGAATGATCCAATTACTGGATTTTTGTGTCACCTGCAAGAAAGGCAAATAGACTAAGAAGTCTCATAAGGCAAAGAAAGTTCATTTCACAGAACTGCCTCTTGAGCTTCTTTACATGGATCTGTTTGGTCCAGTCAGTACAAGGAGCATCGCCGACGACTTATACTGTCATGTTGTTACAGATGACTACTCAAGATTCTCTTGGGTAATGTTTCTGAAATCCAAATCTGAAACATTTGAGTCATTCAAAGAGTTAGTAACTACTTTGGAGTATCTCTACAAGCTGAAGGTAAGACAAGTACGCTCAGACAATGGTACCAAGTTCAAGAATCAGTGGATGGATGCTTTCTACAAAGAAAAGGGAATTGTGCACCAGTTCACTTCTGCCTACACTCCACAAATGAACAGAGTTGCTAGAGAAAGAATCATAGCTTGATAGAGACAACAAGGACAATGCTAGCAAACTCAAAACTGCCCATCCAATTTTGGAATGAGGCAGTTGCCAATGCTTGTTACACTTTAAATTGAGTACTGGTGGTAAAACGTCATGGTAAGACGTGTTACGAGTACTTCAACGACGTAAACCAAATCTAGAGTACCTCGAACCGTTTGGCGCACCTTGCACCCTTTTGATGAAACTCAGGAAGGCAAGTTCAGTGAGAAGGCTGAAGAAGGAATTTCCTAGGATACAACATATCGAATAAGAGAGCTTACAGCAACTCAACGGGTCAAGTAGAAGTGTGGTGTAATGTGGACGTTCAGAGATACACCACCCCCCAGCTGGAAAAGGACCCATATTCTTTTTTGATTATAATGGATTCTTTAAGTCCTTCAACATCCCTATCTTCACTTTTGAAGATGAGTTAGCAACAAAGATGATGTATGATGTCTTAAACTCACCACCCTAGCCTCAACACCATCCGGCTCACAAGGCCAGTCTTCTAGTAACTCAAGGGGAGCACTAGAGGTAAGTGACTCCTCCTTTGATGATGTAGAAATGGAAAATGCTTAGGTAGATCAGGAGGAACATGTTCCAATACTACAAGTACACACGCATCAGATGTTGATGCCTCTAACACTTTGGAACCCCATACTCCCACTGCCTCAGATACTGAACATGTGGTTCACAATCTGGATAATGAGGTAGTTGTACCCACCACTCCTGGATCTCGTCTAAATGTTTATCATCCTCTGGACAATGTCATAGGGGATGTACAATCGGGAGTACAGTCAAGAAATCATCTATATTCAGCTGAGAAGCCTCAGTCATGGAAAAAGGCTACCTTCATGTGGTGCTTATCGATGTTTTGTGTCTCATTTGAGCCAAAATATGTAAGTGATGCCTTAAACGATGAGGCTTGGGTGAGTGCCATGCAAGAAGAACTTCTTCAATTCAAGAAGTTAGGTGTGTGGACTCTGGTGGACAGACCTAAAGGTGCTAAGGTTATTGGCACTAAATGGGTTTTAAAATGCAAGAAGGATGACCAAGGGGTCATTATCAGAAACAAGGCTCGACATGTAGTTCAAGGATTTCGACAAGTCGAGGGGATCGATTACAACGAAGTGTTTGCACCTATGGCAAGAATGGAAGCCATCTGTATCCTCCTAGCCTATGCATCATATATGAAGATTAAAGCCTATCAACTTGATGTGAAAAGTGCATTCCTTCATGGTGAAATCCGAGAAACAGTGTACGTCAGTCAACCCAAGGGATTTGAGGATCCGTATCATCGGGACAGAGTCTACAAGCTGGACAAGCCTCTATACGGGCTTCATCGAGCCCCCAGAGCATGGTATGAGAAGCTCTCGACTCATCTTGAGAAACACGGGTTTCAAAGAGGAGGGATTGATTGTACATTGTTTATCAAAAAAAAGGATGGTGATTTATTGCTTGTTCAATTTATGTTGACGACATAATCTTCGGGTCCAAGAACAAACTATGTAAAGAATTTGAAGTAGTAATGAAGGTTGAATTTGAGATGAGTGCCATGGGATCTCTCATGTATCTCACTGCCTCACAACCTGACATTCATGTATGCAACATGTCTCTGCTCACGATATCAGGCGAAACCGAAAGTCAACCATCTCATTGGAGTCAAAAGGATATTTCGTTATCTGAAGGGTACCCCAACACTTGGGTTGTGGTATCCTTATGATGACGACTTTGAACTTACAACGTATAGTGACTCGGATTACGGTGGATGCAAAATGAACTACAAGTCAACCTCGGCAGGTTGTAAATTCTTTGGGAGAAGATTAGTCACGTGGCAGTGTAAGAAGCAGATATCAGTTGCACTGTCAACTTGTGAAGCTGAATATGTTGTTGTGGCAAGTTGTTGTTCTCAAATTATCTAGATTCAACAGCAAATGCGGGACGAAGGTTTGAAATTCTCTAACACTCCTATGTTTGTTGATAATTCTGCTGCTATAGCCGTAACTAAAAATCCGGTCCAACATCCTAAGACTAAACACACGCATTAAATATCACTTTATACGTGATTGTTTTGAAAAGAATTTAATCGATGTTGTTAAAATTAATATGGATTTACAACGCATTGACCTCTACACAAAAGCCTTTGATAAACCACGATTTCTATATCTGTTAGATAACAGATCAACGGCGTTAAAAAGAAAAGTGATGTGATTTCCGACGATAACAGTACTTAGTCCGACAAGTAGATTTCATTTTCCTCTTAATTTTTATTTTCTTTTATTTTATTTTATATTTTTTCTTCGCCTATTAAAATCGTAAAACGAAAATCTTTTTTGGTTTTAGAATTTTAGGGGGAGAATAGGTTAAGTTAGTATTTAATCTCAGTACATAAAAAAACAAGGGAGGAGGACAGGCAAGCTAAGAGAAATAAGATCGTATGTCTGATACTAATTTAATGACTATAGAAAATGATAGTACATAGGAACAATAGTTTGGGACTTTAAAAGAAAAAATTGTTTAAAATGCAAAATTTGAAGTATAAGTCTGAGAAGTCTAAGCAACAATAAAAGGAAAAATGATAGTAAAACTAGCTACTACTAAGGTAACACTGAAAAAGTAAACCTAGAGGCTACTAGACCATTTGATGATGTGTTGGTAGATTCAACACAATAGATAAGTAGACCTCGTTGGTGATGTCAAGCTCAACTAAGTTGTTCAACAAGCTGTGGGTTATCATCTTATCCCTGGTTAACACAATCAACAAAGTTCCAATAAGGGGTGATGAGCAAAATAAACGCCAGAATGTGTGCGGATGACCATAAAATGAGCAAAGGACATGATGAAAAATGCAAAAAGCAATCAAGCTAATAACCTATGTTGTTGGTGCGATCTGTGCAAAAAGACTAAAATTGTCAAACAAGAAGATAGGTTGTGTGCCTCTCTGCTGTGCGGTGGCACTGACCTGAGGATAAGCATAACCTAAATATTCTAGAATTCATTGGTGGTTGAGCCTCTCAGTTGTGCGGTGGCACTGACCTGAGGCTTAGCATCTCTTTGAAAACTCTAGAATAGTTTCTTCTTGAATACTACCCGTAGACCGCTCAAAAATCTCCTGAGGAATGATGATTACCATATAAGCGTGGGATCCACAAATGCTTGTTGAAATAATTAAACCTTAAATAATCACCAATCTATGTCAATAGTCTATGTATGGATTTAAGAGGACAAGTATACTAACAATCATCGTGGCTGCAACTCTTGAAAGTCAACATCACTGTGTGCATCTTGTGGTACTAGTATGATTTCCTAGACTTGCTAATGACTCTCGATGAAAACAAGAATCTAGCATCAAAGGATTTAGGTAACATGTCCCGAATTATTTGATTTACCTGTATGATTCTATAATGAATCGTTCCACTTATGGTTAAAATAACTTGAAGATGCCTGTTCAAGAAATAAATCTGTTAGATATCTATTTTAGGATTTCCACCTCACACAAAATTTTATAAAAATGTGTTTTAATTTTGTCCTTTAGTTCTAGTTGTTTCTTTTGTTTAATTTTGTCAGTTTAGTTGTTAAACGTCAGACTATGCATTGGAATTCTGTCTGGAATTTAATCACTAAAAAGCGTCACGTCTGAGGTGATCAAAAGTTCTCAATGTTCAAATGGTCATGTTTGTGATGATAGAATGCTCGAAATGTTTTATCCATAGTTAAAAGAGTTAAGTGTCAAATGATCATAAAGGCAAAATCATAAGTATGAGGCCATTCGCACGACTGGACCATGAGTATCGACCAATCGTACGATTGGACCATCCTTATGAGCCCATTCGCACGACTGGACCATGAGTATGGACTAGCGTACGATTGGACCATCTGTATTAGCCCAATTGCATGACTAAACCACACGCATGGCCCAAACATGTGATTGGACCATCAAGATGAGTAATCTCACACGATTCGTTCACAAAATGAACCAATCGCATGAATGGAGATGACCGAAAGACACAGTCGCATGACTGACATCTAGTCGCACGACTGAAGGTGACCGACTGTGCCAGTCGCACGATTGATCCTCAGTCGCACGAATCAAGTATGCGACTGGGCTCAGTCACACGACTGAAGTCAACCCTAGTATAAAAGGAGAGGGAGTCGGTCGCAGTCGTTCATCACTCCCATATCGCCCCCAAATCGCACGACTATACAGTTACTCTACCTGATTTTCATTTGACCATTCTTGACTAAAAATTGTTGTGTTTTGCCGATTACCAATGATTATACAAGTAAAGTGCAGTGCAATCCACTCAAATGTCCATCGATTTTTGCCCTAAATGATTGAATTTAAGCCCTAAACAGAACCGAGACTTAGTGTGCCTAAGAAACTAATAAAACTAAGTACATTGTGAAATTAAAGATATTAGGTGTTATATCGGTCATTTGCGAGACTAATGAGCCAAACCACGACGTCTAACATTAAGTTTTGCTCAAAATTTGAATTTGAATTGAACAAACAGTCTATCATGCGAATGGACACCCTGATGAACTTCAATCGCACGACTGAGCTGGGCAAATAGCTAAATCGCATGACTGTACCATGCGTATGAGTTCATTCGCACGACTGGTGTAACCGCATGAGATAGCATACGACTGATCCCAGTCGCATGCTCAATCATATGTAAGAGCTCAATCGCATGACTAAATCTCAGTTGCATAGTTCATTCGCATGACAAACATAAAACTTCAAGTTCAAATGAATCAAATTGTTACTCATTGACACACACTAACATTTATTTGCATTGTGTAACAGACGGCTAGTCGTTGGACTATGAGCACGAAGCATAACGTCTATGCTCATCTGGATCTGACCTCCCAGAACGCAGCTGACTTCTCGAGCATTATTACTTTCCTACGAAGATCGAGGATCTTCCGTGCCATATCGACTCCATGCACACCATACCGCTCAGTTCAACAGGCCTTCTGGGAAGGCGCGGTTGTCAACAGGACCTCAGAGCCCTATCGTATCAGGAGCTCTATCTTTGGTCAGGCTATAGAGATCACTGAGGACAATCTCAGGACTATATTAGAGTTTGGGGACGATGCTTACTGCCCTACCCGATTACATCCACTGACAGTACGAGGCTGTTTTCTGTGGGCCAAGTACTCGAGGGATATCACCGCAGGTGTGCTCAATAAGAGCAACCTGTGCCCCCAATTTAAGTACTTGGCCCATGTGCTGCTCAAGTGCATCGCCTCCAGGAAGGGAGGCTTCGATGAGCTATCAGATCATATTCAGAACGCCTACGTGGCGTTGGTGCTAAACCATTCGTTTAGCTTCTCCAAGATGATCTTCACCTACCTGGTGGAGAACATTGAGGCGAAGGGCAAGGAGGGATTTTGCAGGTACCCTCACTTCATGCAGATGATTATAGACCAAAAGCTCCTTTCACTACCAAAGGAGAAGGAGGACACCGTGGTGCTCGAGGTAATGGACAATACCACCTTGGGCAAGATGAAGGTGTACAGGGGGAGCAAGTGAAACCCCCTGTCAGGCGGCTGTTCGGGCATCTGGCCCGTGAGGACTATGTGGGGCCATCACGAAGGAAGTGGCGCCATGATGACAGCGACTCAGATACTGAGCAGATTGTGCTCCCCACTGATGAGTCAGATGATGATGACAGTGGTGATGGTGGAGACTCTGGCCCTGCTTCATCTAGGGTCCCACCACAGATGTTACACTTCCACCACCCACTCATGGAGATGCTACCACAACTAGTTTCTATCAGGATTTCTGTCCTCCTGAGGAGGAGGATGAGGAGTAGGAGAATGAGGAGCCACTGACTCGTACGGTGGGTAGCAAGGTTGTTGCCACCAAAAAAGGGATTCAGGCGGTTGGTGGACGCCCGGGCGAGTCTGCGGAGACTATGACTGATCCTACCTACACCCCAGCTTGGTCCAGCATCCAGGGGGAGCATCCTCCTTGAGGGGTTCGAGGAAAAAGAAGATGGCTCAGCCCCACAGGATGAAGCCCAGAGATGAAGGTACACGATGATCACAGCCTCTTCCCCCACTGCCACCATAGCTACCACCACCAGCACTACCTCACCCACTACCACTACTACTACTACACCCATCTTTATCACCACAACTACCACCACCACCACTACCTCACCCACCACCATTACTACCACTCCACCCACTCACATACCACCACCTATATTCACCACTTCCACCACTACCACCACTAGCCACCAAGCAGGACCATCATTTCACCCATCATTCCCCACATGATCATCTCTACCTCCCAGTGGGGTAGAGGAACAACTGTCAGCACTGAATCGTATGGTGCTGAAGCTGTTGGCTGCTGATGATGAGAAGACTGCTCAGCTACGACAGCTAGTGGAGCTAACTGTTACCCAAGCACAGCAGATCTCTCAGCAGGCTTAGGAAATTTCCAACTCAAGGAGCATAAAGTCCAATCAGCAAAGAAGATTGAGGAGTTGGAGACATCTAACATGTCTATCATGCTCAAGCTAAAGGGACCAAAAGATGAGCCTCTGAAGATCAGAGAAGATGATGATGATGGTGAGGATGAGGATGATGAGGATGATGATGAGGATGAGATAGACGAAGGAGGTGATGAAGGAAGGGATAAGATGATAAGGATGATGATGAGGAAGGAGACGATGCAGCTGCTTCAGAAGCCAGACATGCTAGAGAGAGGCACACCAAGAAGACTCAGGATCAGGGTGCCTCGACCTCAGCCCCGTCAGTAGAAGAGCACATGATTAGGATAAAAGTAATGTTTAGAAGTTTATGTAATTTAAATCTTTGTAATTGAATCATGTATTAAACTTATGTACTTAATGTTTATATATATATATTTACTATTTAACTGTCTTGATTATTGACAAATGATTGATGTGTTAAATGTTTAAATCAAGTAGATCAACCATCTCATCAAGACCAGTACGATGTTGCTCCCTTACAGCAAATCAAGTCTCAATTCACTATGATACTTGATTTGCAAGGGATTGTCAGGAGGTCTGTGAGTTATACTCCTAAAGAAGGAGAAATAATTCACGATCTTACTGATGAGCAACTGGCGAAGATGTTTCGGCTGAATCTGGATGAAATAGTCAAAGATGCACCTACTGTTGATGTGGCTAGTGACGAAGAGCTTAATGATGTGGACGAGATAGAGATTGAAGACGTCACAGTCCAACACTATCCAGAGTATGCTGATAAGAGGGTAATGTAGTCCCCAATCTGGACACTCTTGTCAGTGATACGTTGGAGAAACTGGATCAGATGGAGCAAGAGTCATAGAAGAATCCGGATCAAGCCCAAGCCTCGGACGCCGAGGTCAACATCAAAAAGGCTGAATGGGCGGCATGTTTTGCGGAGATCCGAGCCCAAGACGCTGCTCCAAAGCCGAGTGCCTACACCAAGCTCTACAAGTGAAGAAGCATCATAAGGTGTTAGGAAAGATTATCGCGTGGGCCTATTTTGAAGATCTAAATCTATATGTTGTCAAGAGAGAGAAGGGAATCGAGTACTTCAATTCCCACATGATCTGAATACTCTCCCTGGTTTTGAGCTCAACCAGCTGGCCAAACTGAAGTTGTTATATGTTGACCCAAGAAAGATGTCAGGCTGGTTTGAGCTGCATTATAGAAAGAGTACCACACCAGGTGGGTCAACTTCAACCTCAACAACCGATAAGGTATATCAGACGATCTAAAGTTGATGCCATTACTGGAAAGCCAAAGATAGTGCTGAAGTGGATTCCTTCATGCACGATGTCAAGAATCCCTCTAAGGGAAATGCCACAGGACTTCACTCCACACTTCAAGTGGTGGTACTATGACTGGAGAACAGGTGAGGCGGTCATAGTTCTAAACAGAATGGGAATATGGAAACTATCAGGGTATTTGACCTAATGTGGCTAACTAACATGTCTTCTGACGATGTCTACACTTTATACAAGTGGCCACTGTTCTATGACGCACAAGACATTGTACAAGCCCTCCAGTTCCAAAACGTGATAAGACTCTGCTTTGCATTCGAAATTCATGTAGGAGTTACAAGGGAAGAGAAGTACAAGAAGTTTGCAGAGCTGATGAAGAATGTTAGACAATAGAGTAAACTAGGTCCAAGGGGGAGTTTGTAGATACATATGTACCTAGTTTAGGAGCTCAAATGTAAAATGTCTTTCATATCTTGCATATATGTAACAGAATAGGTATGAATGAAATGTAATGTTTTGTGATGCTTATAATGTTTAATATTTTATTGATTATTGTGTGATAACGCATATTGTACTAACTATATAGGTTTGTGGTTGTTCACGTAGTTCTTAGTCAATAATGATTGAGAAACGTGCTTAAACTTAATCGTGTGAAGTTCTCATGCGAATGGACCATGCTAATGGACCATGCTAATGGACCATACGCATGAATACTTCATGCTAATGAACCAGTCGCACGACTGAACTAGGAGACTGGATCAGTCGCACAATTGTAACATGAGATTGACTCAGTCGCACAACTGAATCTTCAGTCGTGCGGATGTATCAACCGCATGCTTCATCGCACGACTGAACCATGCAAATGGTTTAGTCACACGAATGGAAACCCTAACCTATAAATACCACTTAATTCGTGGAAAAATGTAACAATTCAAATCCCTACGCACTGAATCATACCCTAGCCATCCAGAGACCTAAGATAACCTGTTCCAAGTTCATAGATCGCAGATAATCATCCTACAATCGTTCTTAACGTTTAGTTTCATTCTTAGATTGATTATACTTGCGTTCTCACTGATTGGATCGCCAATCAAATAGGATTCCATACTATTTGGTTTGGTATACACATTAATCAGTTAGTACTCCGTATCGAAAACGGTCCTAACATTAGCTCCAATAGGTTTAATGGTCTCAAGTGATACATTCGATAGTTCCTTAACAATAATTTCTATTGAAGGTAAAGAAATGTTATAACTTAGTTGTATAAATCAATGTATAAATCAACAACTTAGTTGTCTTTAACATACTACCTAAATAATAACATCAGCAAGTACTAAACCCATATCTAATTTCTTTTTTATATTTTGGTATTATAAAGTGAAAGTAGTCTTTTTACTTAAAATGATTTAAATCTATTTCTTCAATCATAAAAGTAATCCCCTGCAACAAAAACTTATTAATATCCAAGTAGTCAACAAACCTAGCTCTACCATATCTATATCTTATTCTGGCACCATAAGGAATCTTTAGAGAAAACAAGTGGGGACGTCCATTGAACATTTTACATAGCACATTGAAAGATAAGGATGGTTATGGTCTTTTAAAATCAAAATCTTTAAACCTAAATCAGGTTGAATAAACATAATATGTACCATAAATCTCCTATACTAATAGTTCATTGTTTGATTGTCTTAAAACCCAATACATATTGATCATAAGACAAGTCGAAGAAGATGATTTCGAAACTTATGCAAGCTATTGAGGACTTGCTAGAAGATGACTTCGAATAATCTTGAAGGTCAAGGTAACTGGGAATGCAAGTAGTCGATGTGTTTTGGGGGTCGAATATATTTTTGTTAGGGTTTCTTATTTGAAAAGACATAAAAGCTCTTATATCCATATCACCTGACATATATTTTCGTTAAAACTAACTTTAAATTAACAATCAGGACTATCTATACAACCATCTAACAAAAATTGGGATTAAGTTTGTAATATCATTCTTGGAGACTAAACTTGTAATCTGACCAAAATAAAAAGACTATTTATGCCATTATCTCATTAAATTAAGAAGATTAGAAGTGGACATAAAACCACATGTTTTGGTTTTTTAATTAAAATATCACTTAGGTGTCATATAGATAAAAATTAGTTCATTAATGCACTTTTAAATCAAGTGTAATGATTAATAAGATTTGGAGTGTTATTGACGCAATAATATAGACAAAATTGTGTTTAAAGCGATAAAATACTTTACGTCTTATAAGTTTGGGGCCCTTTTTAAACTAATATGTATAAATGTTTAAACCCATCATCTAAAATAATTTTTAAATTCGCAAGCATGGCTTCTAAATGACGATTAGATTTCTCTCGATTGAGCGGCACAAGATCATACGTCTAGACCCCTCTAAGCAAACCTCCCTTTCAAATTGAAATCAGTCATCAAACTTATGAAATCAACCTAATAATAATAAATAATAAATAATAAAATAAAAAATATATATAACTTTTAATAAAACAAAGTTTTTTTGCACTTGTCATTCTTTTAACCTATGTTTTTTGTCACTTGTCATTTATCTAGACATCCACATATTAATTTTCTCTCCAAAATGGTGTTATAGTAATTTAAATACTCAAACAAATTTATTTCTCTTATTAAAAATAAACTTTATTATTGTTATGTTTATCTCTATTATCTATATCTTTTTAAAATCAAACTAACTTTTTCTAAAATAAATTTTAGAAGGAAATTAAAAATAACAACTTTTAATTAAAATCTAAATAACAAAAAACTAATGTTTTATATCATATGAAAATTTCTAAAATATTAAACATTTTCTAAACAAAATATTTTAAATATGTTTTGTTTAAAGAAAATTATAAATAGGAGAAATATTTTAAAACAGTCTTATTAAAACAAACAAAATAATTACAAATCATATTTTTGAAAAACAAGATTTTTATAAAAAATTTTTAATAAAAAAATCTTAAAACAAATGTTTAAAAATAAAATTATTTACATAATAGAGTTACAAAATGATATAACTATTTTATTTCTTGAACCATTATCTATATATAATTTTAATTATATTTTACATTAAATATTATAGTGTAACTATTCATGTTTATTTTGCATATATATTTTATATTAAAATTTAATCCGTTTATTTAATAACTGTTAGCCTATTTATCTCTCTTTAGAAAACTAAAATAAGCATGAAATTATTATAGATCTTTTTATACTTACTTTATCATTTCTCTACATTACTAATAATATATTAATACTAATAATATTACTCATATCATTTTCAAATTAAAAATATATCATATAATAAAATAAAAAACCTTTTTTATTAAAAACATATCTTTAAAAACAAAAATTCACAACTTTTTTAAAGTAAAAGTTTGAGAAAAGTATATTATTGTTTATTTAGTTAAAATAGTTATTTATATGTACTTATAATCATATTTTATCTTAATCATTATTTTATAATACATAAATTTTTATTAATAATTATTTAATATTTTATTTGTTCAATTCGTGTATTACACGAGACTAACCTAATGTATGTGTATGTGTGTGTGTATATATATATATATATATATATATTTAAGTTATTTACTTTTATAAAACAATAATGCAATTGAAGGTCTCAATCCGGGCCATGTTTGGCAAATTAAAAAAGTAACTTTTGAATTTTAGAGAGATAAAAATATTAAAATACTCCTTCAAAAAAATTAAAAGTTAAAAAGTTTTGACTTTTTAAATTTTTTAGATGGATATTTTAGTCTTTTAACTTCTCTAAATAATTAAAAAATTACTATTTTGATATTGCCAAACACTCCAAAAAGGAGACAAGTTTACCTGAACCCTAAAAACTCAAGACAACATACCAAGACGTGTGTGCTCGGAAAAGAAGACAGCTGCTGTCTGCTCCGAGAAGAAGACAGCTGTTGTTCGCCTCAAGCTTCTTCTTCTTCTTCTTCTTCTTCACTATTTGCCTATTTGGTGAGTGACGGCTAGGTTAACTAAAGTTTGAAATCCATGGATCGGGTCTTCTTTTAACATATATGTTTGTTTTTTTAAATGATAAATCATTGACCGATTTGCTCCGATTTGGGCCGATATTAGCGACTACTCGCCGATTAATCGGCGACTAGATCCGATTTTTCCAACACTGCAGTTCTGGCAGTCTTGGATTTGTGCTGCCAAAAAATACTTTTGAATAGATTATGGTTGTTTCTAAAATTGGTAACAGATTACCTACGGGTTGTTATTTATGTTTATAAATTTAGCGACATTTTCTCTTATTAGTTGTTTTTTTCAATAGGATTGAAGAGAAAATAAGCTAATTTGTTACTTATACTTTGCATTGACTAGATATCCTAATTTAGTTTGGGGTTTGCGAGTGATGTTGAACCGCGTATGTTCTATGTCGTATATACATGGAGGTGAGAGGAACAAATTCTGCTTGAAGGTTATCGCCAGATATATTCACGGTGGTCAGGTACACAGTGATGTTGATCTTTTGTTTTTGTTAGAAAGAATTTGCATTGTTTTTAGTTTGACAAGCACTTGGAACAACAAATACTACAAGTGATAACGCTAGAGGTTTTAGAACATCCTGATTTATTTCCTTCAATAGGTTTTACAACTTTGAAACAATAACACTAGAGGTTAAGACAGGAAAATATATGAAATGGGTCCAAAATACTACTTTTACACAACATTCTTTTATATGAATATCATAAACAATTATAAGTTTTGTATAATTTTCATTTTTTTTATAAAACAATCAGGAGGCTTTATACCTTAAAATACATTTTTGGTGTTTGACCCGCGAAAGATAGAACTTAACCCAAACTGACACGTTCATAAGTGAATTGTTTGAAATATGCACCTCTAATAATATGTGCTTTAGATGTATAGTAATTAGCTTGAATTTGTTTCTTGAAATTTGCAGTAAAGCTTTAAATGATTGTTTTATCTATAATGGAACTATAGGCTCATTCTGGACCAAGAAGCTTCTTTGGAGTAGAGGATTTTTGGACGATGATAACAGTCGACCTTATACTTACCAGAAAGAAAAGAAATCCAAGAATCCAAACAAACACATATCGTTCAAACAACGTACAATAGCTTACATGGAGCCATTCACACTAGATGTTTTCATCTCAAAACGGTTTGTTTCAGCTTCAATTACACACAGGGTAACAAGCAAACAAGTTGCAGTTGCTGGCACCAACTCAAAAGACATCAAAGCAGCACTTAATCCAGGTCAGACATACCTGCTTGTTTGGCTATTGGCAGGATATTGTCGGACCGGGCTAGAGAAGCTGATGTGTACACAGCTTCTTATACACCGAGGGAACGTGATAAATTTGAAGGTAAAATTAGAGCAGTTGTTCAATCCCTTATTGATAATGGTATTGATGTCAAAATTTACCTGGATTAAATCCTTCTGAAGTTGGGGATTTCTTTTTGTCCAACTGGATTATTCTGCTTCTGATGCTGTCACCATCTTATTTGTCATAACAAGTTTATGGGATTTGTTATGTTTCATTTCAGTGATTTGATATATATATATACATATATATACATACATACATATATATATATATATATACACATTGAATCCATATGGGTAACCAATTAGGTTAACAACCAAATAATTATGGTCTACAAGTTTGTTATCACATGTGCTGTTGTAGCACTTGTCCTGTGTAATACAAGTTGAAAAATAAAGAGAATAATAGTTCATTTCTTTATGAAAGTAAAAAAGATGGAATATGTTTATTTTAATGGTCATGTTTTAATAAATTTTTGTTAGTTGACAAAATATTAATATTGAGGAACCTTTGGATTTGTAAAATAATCAATGTTAATCTACATAATTGGTCTTCAACCAAGAGACATCTTTAGCGATACAACTTAATTGTATGATAGATGATTGACATTACGATAAGTATCATTAAGTTCTCTAGTTTCTATTGGATCTATGAAATATATGTTATAACTTTAAAAGTTGCCTTTGTTAATAATTTTTTTTTTAATTTTTTTTGCAAGAGATTGATAAAGTATGTGAAATCTGATGCTTCTTTTTTCTTTCTTTCTTCCTTTTTTAATTTTTATTAAATAGAAAATTTATAGACCTATAGTATTCAACATACAATTGTTGTTCTTGGTACATATATGTAGTACCTTCATCAAACACATTAGTAGGAACATGTCAAACATCAAGATAAAAAAGGGTTCAAGTGCCGTTATAAGAAATTAAATGAATTCAGGATAATGTCTCCTGGACCCATTTGGAACAGTACATATGCGATGACTAAACCAAGATCTTCATCTAGAACATCATCTTATATTTTATCTTTAGTTATTTGTAAGTACTTTAGTATATTCTTCACAAGTTCAAAACTATCAAGTGACTTTATTACTGAAATCTAATTGTAAAGCTTAATCAATGGAACTACCATGCCTTATAAAGCATGACATGTATGATAACCCAATAGCCTAAGCGTATACTGTTCATGTTCTTAGAACAGGACAATGAGTCATACCCAATGCTATGCTACGAGATATTCGAATGAAGTGTCACTTGGAATATTTCAATTAGAGCATATTTAAAGATTTGTCTACATAGGCGCTTCGAATTAAACCAGTAATGTGCCTTGATCATTGTATACAATTCTTTCTTTACATATAAACGTGGCTTCATTTCTCCAAGGCCCTTCATCAATGCATGTTTACCTTGCCACTACTTGATTTGTATTCGATCTACAAGGTTGACATTCTTTCTAGTGAGCAGTATATGTTCTATACATTGGATCAATATGGTTATGTGTTCTACATACAAGATCTTTAAATATGGTTTATGATGCTCACATTAGACATACTATGCACTGAAGACATACATATATTTGTTTCAAATAATACCAAAATATATGATGTTCTTGTGGAAAAATCAAAACTCTAAGATGCTTCAAGCTATAGATGGGGGTCGTTAAAGCTTGTCTACTTCACCATCATTTTTCGAGTTACAAAACATGTGGTTATGTCATATACAAGTCCCCGTTCAAGTTTTGCAAGGAAACCTGGCTATTTAATGATTTATCAGATCATATGGTTATTCAAGTGGGACTTCATTAGCTATGTTGTTTGTTTATTGGATCTCATGGCAGTACTATATAGACTATAGCATTTAGAATTTTTAAATGTATTAAGCATGTTTGCGTTATACACTCAGGGATTAAATCCGAATTTATGAACAACTTCGAACATCAATCAATCATTTTTGAAATATATTTGAGACTACAGTACTAGGTAAACGGAAATTGACTCAGGATTGAACATTGGATCGGACGTCTTTTATTTTCTGAACAAGTGTTTTAAATGCTTCAACTTGAAGGTTCCTCTCAATATAGTCAATATTGGAAGGATCAAAAGGGCCTTTAACTCGGTCGATGCATTGTATAACTGCTCTTGCAGGAAGAATACTCTTTGTCGGGTCAAAACAAGTTCCTGAGCTCAAACTCGATGAGAATCCCTACACCATATAGCATATAAAATAATAACCAATTAAGCAGCGGCCAAAAAACACCTATACACGACCGGGTATGACACATCATACATCCCGTATGATTTGTAAGAACGCCAACTGATCATGCACTTGTCCGTATATAACAATAACATTACGCGCTGTATGATTACTGAGTAGTGTAACACTCGTATAACACCTTCCTTATATTGCTCATATGACCCATAGAGGCCGTGTAATGTGTCAATGGGCAATGGTGTGTGGTTAGTAGGTTGTGTGTGTGTGTGTGTATTATGATTCATTATTATATATAACACTGTGGCAAGATGGAAGTAAGCAACCTTGAAGATGAGAAGCTGAAGTTGTTGGTCGTCCACAAGGGCGTTAACCAAAAGCGCTTCTTCCTTGACAACTTGAGTGTAGAACTCCAGAATTGCTATATCTTCATTGTAGCCATCATGTTGATCATCATTGTCTTCATCTTCATACGATCTAATTTGTCGTCTAGCCGCGCAATAGAGCGAGTTTGAAGGTACTTGTGGGCTTAGGCCTGCGGACTTGAAAAGATTGGTTGAATGCAAACTGGTACGGTCGAGTATGAAGAATGATGTTTTGGTGACATTTTGGGAGAGCGTAGGAAAAAGATAAGGGGAGGATAAGGTAGCATACATGAATGGTGCTCACTCAAAAAGACTCCAGAGGCAAGAGCTTCGCTCACATAATATTAACTCTTTATTTTATATGATGAATTTCATTCATTCATTCACTTATTTATATATTTTTCGTTGATATCATAGAGTTAAAGCAGTATTTGAATTTATGTAATATCATTTAATTTTTTCTTATTATTATTCTAATTTTCTTTAAGCTAAATTATAAAAGTATTGTGTTGTAAGTGATATTTTAATCTAGGTCTAGGTAGTACCGTAAAATAAAGCAATTTATATAAATATGTAGTCAAGTGGTCGGGTCGACTTTCCATTTAGCATGTCTATACTTGGCAAAATGAATGGGCCGGACAGGATAGCCGGTCAGAATGAGTCGTGGTAAAATAGTGTTTAGTAGGCCGAACGAGTTTTGATCCTAACCCATGGCTTCTTTTGTTTCCAAGTTGTTATTGATAGTTTGTTATGAGTCGTGGTGCTGCATTACAGATCGTGATTTCGTGGTGCTGCATTACAGATCGTGATTTCGTGGTGCTGCATTACGGACTGTAGAAGTAGGTAAAACACAAAAGAGATAACGAGAGCTTGTGAGAGCAAGTGAGTGCATAATGGAGATTTAAGTCAATGAGTGCAAGCGATTAGGGCCATTCTCCGGCATTAATTCTTAATGATTGAAAATTTTTCATTCAAAATCATGTTTGCTTGGTAAACAAATATAATTGAAATTGAAATATTTCTCACATTTATTGAAATTCATATTTTTTTCATTATTTATGAAATGTTTAACGGTCTAATAAACAGTTCAACATTAACATTTCAGTTGCACTTAAAATTAACCGACCAAATACATTATTAATTTCAACAATATTTCATTCAATCTAATTCAAATTTTAATTTCTTCACAAAACATTTTGAACTCCTCGTTAAAGTTAGCGGTGAATCATTAATTGAAGTCAATAGTTTGAGCCCCGTATATAAGTTTTTAAGTTGTCGTTCTAAAAATTGAATTATTTATTTAAAACTAGATAATTTATAAATTACTTTTAATTTGTTTTATTTTTGTATAAGTTTTAACAGTTAGTTTTCTTATATCATAAATAATAAGTTTATTTATACAGAAGTAGTGTTTATATCCTATCCAACTAATAAAAGATTATGGCATCACCTTGCAGACCTATCAGATTTTTTATGATGTTATATGATTTTTGTACAACTTCAAAAACAACCCATTTTCTTGTGCTTTAACATTTCTAAAAGGTTAAATTAATCGTCATAAAAAATGAAAAGTCTATATCGCTAGATTAATCGTTATGTTCTATAATATTTAATAGTTATTTGAAATTATATATTCTATTCTTTAATATATTCATATTCATTATGAATAATTTGAATAGCAAAGAATTCAAATAGTTAATAGCAAAGATTCTAAGAGTTTATTGAATTCCTATGCATGTCGAATTTACGTTATGTGAGCCTGCTTATGTCATCCCGACCGACGGCGGAATCATCGAGACAGACGAATGGGAGACGATTGCTCATAGCACATGGAACTAATTAAGTTGAAATATTATTAAATATCATTATTTATTAAAACATTACATGGCAAATAAGTTCATACAATACAAAAGCATCAAACAAAGAAATAACATGATAAGTGAAACTAGGTCCAAGTCTTATATGAGCACGAAGAGAATCCACAAGTAGTAAACCTGAAACATGTTAAAAATAAAATGTCAACTTTAAAAGTTGGTGAGATTTCCATAGTTTGCAATATATAAGTATATAAAAGATGACAATTCATGTTATAAGTTAGAGAGCAAACTAACTAGGGATGTAAGACTGTTAGGATCGTGTACCGGACAATGTACTAACTGATTAACGTGTATACCGAACCAAATAGTGCAGAATCCTATTTGATTGGCGATCCAATCAGTGAGAACGCACGTAGAAACAATTTTGTGATTGAATCTAACGTTAAGAATCGATTAGGAATCGATCTAATGCGATCTATGAACTTGGAGTATGATCTTAGAGGTTTCTGGACGGCTAGGGTATGTCTGGAGTCGAAGTGTGTACAATGCTTACATTTTTCCACGAATAGGTGGTATTTATAGGTTAGGGTTACTCATTCGTGCGACTGAACCATTGCATGGTTCATTCGTGCGATTGAGCCATGCGGTTGATCCATTCGCACGACTGAGTGTTCAGTAGTGCGACTGACTCAGTCGCATTAAGTTGTTCAGGCGTATGGACTATTTAGGCGCATGGACACTCAGTCGCATGGCCATTCGGACGCATGACCACTGTTGGGACGCATGGTCCAGTCGGACGCATGAGAACTTCACTTAACCAAGTTTGAATGTATTCATTATTATAACATTATGCATATCAATTCAAACAATCACAAACCTATATGGTCTAGTCAATATACGTTACACAACTCATTAATAAAATATTAACATTATACATCACAACCAAACATTCTCATTTCATTAAGTACCAAGCATTACATAAGCGTAAGACATTCAAGACATATTACATTAAGATCCAAATCTAGGTACATATGTATCAATAAGACAGAATGCACAATCAAACCTTGACAAAGTTTTACAAGTCTCAAACGATTACAAGTATATATGATTAGCAGGCTTGTCAGGGCCATAGATCTATGACGTCGCCAGGCTAGCAATAGTTAATGATTGTACATATATTCGACATTACATGGTAGCTACAAAGATCAACTAACCATAACATACAAGTGAGTTGCTATAAGTTTACAAGCATCAAACGTGTTTACAAGTGGAATGTTTATAAGGTAACATGTTTCACCCCAAAGTGTAAAAATATGCAAAAGGGGGTATAGAAATACTCACATGGAAAACTCACAAGATGTATATAAGATGATGATAAGAATAAACCAGGCTCCAATGATTTCCTTTACAAGTTGGCTAAACGTAGATTCCAAGATTAAGTTTGATAATAAGATTAACAATGAGACGTGAACTAGGGTTTAATTGGAATTTGGGGTTTTTAATAACTAATCAAATAAAATAAAGTAAAGCCATCGATTATATTTTGGTTCAATAAAGATGATATGAACCAATTAAAATAAGAATTATAGTGAATGATTCAATAGTTTAATTTATTGATTTAATAAATATTAAAATAAGATGTGCGGAAAGAAATAATAGTAGTTCATTATTTAGAATTTGATAGAGGTACTTGAATACTTTTTTAAATGACTTGTAAGATAACTTAAAATTATTTAAATCATTTTATAAAGTTTTTAACCTTTGAATGATTTTTATAATATCCAAAACCTTAGAATAAGAATAGATTATAATAACATTATATGGTTTTATTAGTTTCAAGAGTTTAAATAGAAGTTAAAGAATAAAGCTAATTATATGTACACCATGGTTAAATGAATAGATGAATAATTTAAATAATTATTAAATAGTCATTTGTATAGTTTATTATTCCAAGTATTTATAACATGTAGGTTTAATACGTTAAAATAATCCAAGTTTGAGTTGTATATATTTTATAACATATAAAAGACTTAATAATATTTTTTATAACTTTTTTATGCCTTAAAAGTTATTACATTCAATATTATAAGTTTTAAAATCTTTGAAAATTACTTTAATAATACCCGAAATGTTTTAGTTAACAACATAGTTTTTACATTAATTTATTAACATATTAGTAAAAATTTTGAAGTTTAAATTCTATAAAATTGGCTTTAAAAAAATAAATACCGGAGGCCGAGGTGAACCCGAGACCTCCTGCATACAAGGGTGAAGTGGTAACCAGTTGGGCTAAAGCCTAGATCTGCTAAATTGTCCCTTTAAAACTTTAAAAACATAAACTGTTTATTACCCTAAATCCTCACGAACCCTAATTCGATTTGGATCAAATTGAACCCCAAATGATTAATTTTTAGGAATGGAATGTTAGAGCTTTTAATCCCTAATGAAATCGAGTATGAATGTATGTTTAATTACCTGTTTTGAATTGAAAATGGGATGAATTGATAACGGATAAAGTCGCGACCGGGTTGAACATGGATTCGACGATTCGATGTTTATTATCATCAATTGATGATGTTCATAGATTCCACAGAGGATTAAAGTCAATAACTCTCAACCAATTTCGATTATTGAAGTCCAGAAGGTTGATTTCGACTACATAGCAAGTTCGATGATTATGGTGTTCTACACTCATGTGTTTGCATGCGTTGAACATGAAATTGATGTTACAGAGAGCTTTAAGAGGTTAGTTGTAATGTTTCCTTTTGCTCAAAAGGTTCAATTCGACCAGTTTTGTTTCAACAAATTATAGGTTTAAATTGAGGTTTCGGTTTTGATTTCCTTGTGTTAATGGTCGATTAATCTCAATTAAACGAAGTTTCAAGTTCGAAACTGATGGAAAATAGTTAATATTCGGTTTGATTGCATTTTAATTGAGCGTTTTGAAGTTCAGGGCTCGCCGGAGATGGTGGCCGGAGATGGCTGGAAAGGGGGCCGGAGACGTGGCCGGGAAAACGGGCGGGGGTTTGGGTTTTGTTCCGAGAATTAAAAATTTACAAATTTGGTCCCTGAAGCTTAGGTTCTTTGTTATTTTATGTAAAACTTTTAAATTAAGTTTTGAAAATTACAAAGTAAACCCTAGACTTATATAACTAATTGAATAATAAACCAAATAAATTAGTTATTAATCTTTAAAACTTTTATAAGCTTGTTAAACTTATAACTTGATTATTTATTTTTTCTAAATAATTTAAATTTATGGTTACTAATAGAGTTTTTAAGTTTGTTAAAATTTTATTTTATAATTTTATATAATTGTAATAAGACTTTTCTATTTAATTATTTATTGTAAAATGATTTATTCACTTTATAATTTTATGAAAAAGGATTGTTTACAAATCATAAATTATTTCAAATTATTTAGATGATTAACAAATATATAATTCACAATATAAATTGCAAATTTAATGCATTTGATCCATTACAATTATTATTATAATCTTATAATAGAACTTAAAAAAAATTGGGTTTTAACTTGGGAAAAATGGCAGATGTTACAGCTTAGCTCAGAGATTAGAGCATCGCATTTGTAATGCGATGGTCATCGGTTCGATTCTGATAGTCGGCTTTTCTCTATTTATTTTATTTTTATTCGATGTTTTACATGATTGATAGTGCATCTTTGAAATCAAAGAATATTGAAAAAAAGTGTCTTCCTCTTTTCGCAAAAGCCATTGATTTATTATGTTATAGAATCTCCAACTATCTCACGAAAAGAATCTTTTTCTTTTTCTATATTTTTTCTATATATAGAATAGAAAGGTCTTTATATTTATCCAACTAAACTCATTATTATTTAATAGAATAAGACTTCAGTTTAGTAAATTTGGCTTTATTTAAAATTTAGTTCATTTTTAGTTTAGGTTTATTCTGTAGAATGAAATTTCATCAATAAGAATTAATAACTAAATATAAATAAAAAGGAGTTTTTATGTCGCGTTACCAAGGTCCTCGTTTCAAAAAAATACGTCGCCTAGGGGCTTTACCAGGGCTAACTAATAAAAGGCCCAGAGCTGGAAGTGATCTTAGAAACCAATCGCGTTCTGGAAAAAAATCCCAATATCGTATTCGTCTAGAAGAAAAACAAAAAATGCGTTTTCATTATGGTCTTACAAAACGACAATTACTTAAATACGTTCGTATCGCCGGAAAGGCAAAGGGGTCAACAGGTCAGGTTTTACTACAATTACTTGAAATGCGCCTGGATAACATCCTTTTTTAGTTGGGTATGGCTCCGACTATTCCATGAGCTCACCAATTAGTTAACCATAGACATATTTTAGTTAATGGTCGTATAGTAGATATACCAAGTTATCGCTGCAAACCCTGAGATACTATTGCGGCAAGGGATGAACAAAAATCTAGAGCTTTAATTCAAAATTCTCTCGATTCATCCTCTCATGAAGAATTGCCAAACCATTTGACTCTTCAACCATTCCAATATAAAGGATTAGTCAATCAAATAATAGATAGTAAATGGGTCGGTTTGAAAATAAATGAATTGCTAGTTGTAGAATATTATTCTCGTCAGACTTAAACCTAACAAAAATAAAATAAAAACTAATAAGAATAAGGGTTCGACCAATTTTGCTCCCTTTCGATGAAGTAAATTAACCTAAGGTTAAGATAAAAAAGGGTCTAATCCGGATTTTTCTTCCATTTTAGGTGGCATAGACCGAGAGGGATATTTTCATTCCTTGTCTACTCTTTTCTTTAACAGTCTTTTCCGTACCATAGCCATTAGGAATAGAGAATCCATATCAAAGAAAGGTCTAACCGTTGGAATAGTTGTATCCATTGCTATTCGATCTATTGTGGTTAGTAAGATCGGTAAATTAGATGAAGGTAAGGAAAGAGAGGGATTCGAACCCTCGGTAAGCAAAAGCCTACATAGCAATTCCAATGCTACGCTTTCAATCACTCGGCCATCTCTCCTACATAATGATTATGAACCAAAACCCGAAAATAGAGTGAATAGTGAATCATTCATAATAGATTATTGGGTAGGTACAACCAATCAATTCTAACTAGAAAGCGATAAAAATAGAAAATTTTTCATCATAGTAAAAGCATGATCTTTCCTTCTAGGCTGGGGGATAAAGAGAAAATTGTTTTCTTACAATAACTGTTAAAAAAATTCTATTCATGTTTGCAAAAACAATATTTCCTTTTTTTTTCTGATTATCTATTTATACTATACCGACCGGATGAAATCAAGAAATTATAAATTCTAATGAATTGACTGAGCGAGGGGTCTATATTTTATGGTTAATGGATAAATTTAGATCATGATTCTATTTAGACTATGATTCCATATCAGAAGAATCATCAAGTTGCTTTATAGGCCCGTTTTAGAGTTATCAACAAAAATCCTTATCCTATCTATATTTTATTCAACAAAAAACAAATTGATAAACAATTTTTTTATAGTTGATTGTATAGTGTATACCCGTAAATACACAAAGGGTGGTTATTCTATTTTCATCATACAATGATTCTTTTTCTTCTTTGGATCATAATTCAATCAATTGAGGTTATTCTAAGCTGTAACTTTAATCAAATAAGAATAGTTTCTTTCGTTGGTAGACTATTCTAGTAAGATGGAATCAAATAAGAATAGTTTCTTGCAAGTCCATCTTGTACAGGTTCCCTTTCTGGGGGCCTCTAAGCAGGATATGCTCATGAGGAATGACCACCCTGGGCTTGAGAATAATGCACTCATGCTCAGTAAAGAGCATGTTATGACTCTGATCACAAAATTGGGATACACTTAAAAGATTGTACCCAAGCTCCTTGATAAAGTTTACCTTTTTAATGCTGAGCTTACCATTTGTGACCTTGCCCCTTACAGAAATGTAACCACCTTCATCTCCTCCAAAAGCAACTGGCCCTCCATCAATCCTTTCAAAGTTCTGGAGTAATGACCTATTGCCTGTCATGTGCCTGGAACAACCACTGTTAATGATCCAAACATTCTTGTTTGGCTTGAGTTGTCCCTGCACAAAGAAAATGATTAAGTACAATTAGAAACCTAAGCCTTACTTGTCTTAGGCTCACTAAGAGAAATAAAAGGTAATGCAATAGTAATAGATCCTATAATTGTGCTATGAGAATCTTGAGCTATTGTTGATGTAGAACATCAAGTCACTTGGTCTTTCTTTGACTTCCATGCCACCATTGGAAGTTTGGACTTGACCTTCAACACTTCGTAAGCTTTTGATACTTCGGAAGTTTTGATAACTGGACCTTCGGAAGATTCTGCAAGTACTACTGCAGACTTTAGTGCTTCGGAAGTATTCCTTCTTTTCGAGACCAAATTTTCTTCCGAAGGCAATTTTCCACTTGCCTTCTTCTTAGTTTTGGAGCTTTCGAAGGAAACAGATTTTCCTTCTCAAGCTTGAATCTTCTTGGAACTCTTGAAAGTTCTTATCTTGGTCATATGAAGTGCACCTTTAGGATTTTAAGGACAATCCTTAGCAAGATGAGTAGTACTGTCACACATGACACACTCTATTTTCTTCTTCCCAAGAGCCTTCTACTGAGAACAAGACTGACTTTGATCACATCCATTTTCCACCTTCATCTTTGTAGATGCTAAGATAGTCCTTTTGGGCTGGGGACTATTCTTGGAGTTGGATGGTCCAGGTTGTGTAGCGGTGGTACATAACAGATCAGCCTTCTTCTTGGTGCTGAGATGATTTGAATATGAACCAGAACTCTTAGCAGAAGAGTTTAGGTTGATGTCTTCAGTCTTCACTACTTCAAACCCTGCAGAGATAAAAATTTGTTTCTGCTTAGAGTTAAAAGTAGCCTTGATCTCTTGAGCCTTCCTAGCTTTTCTTTTGCTCTTTCTGATCAAATTCTTTCTCATTGACTTGGTTATCACAGTCTTCTTCTTCTCCTCAGAAGGATAGTGGCCCTTCTTAGAATCCTCCTTTTCACTCTTCTTAGAGGAATTCTTCACTATCACTTCATCATCCTCTTCACTCAAAGGGTTTATGAGAGGAAGCTCATCTTCATAAGTTCCACACCTAGGTGATCTTACATGCAAGATTATGTGTGAAGAATCTATCTCATTTGATTCCAGTCCCTACTTGTTTTGATAGCACATCTTGTTGTGTAGGGAAGAGGATATCATGTTCTTGAAGGTCTCTTCTTCAAGAACACACTTTTCTGCCTTGGCTTTGCTGATCACAGGCTCAGCCTAGCACTTAGTTAGCTTAGTTTTGAGATCTTTGATCCGAGTCCGGTAATTTGTATGCTCATATTTTAAAACTAAAATGGTTTTCTCTAAGTCCTCTATCTTTAGTTTATAATCATTTTCAGTTTTTCTAAAATCAGCCTTTAAAATGTTTAAGGACTCAAGATCAGATCTCATTTCCAAGTTTTAAGACCTGTATTTGTTAACTTTAGCAATACATTCAGGGGTACAGAGATGTTCCAATACCTTGGCATCATCATGATCTGCCATCAGTGCTTGGTTTGGAGAAGCATCTTCCACCTAAAAGCTCCAGTCAAAGCCTCCTTCTTCAATAGCAACTGCAGCCTGCTGCTTTGGCTTATCATTCTGGGGAGCTTTATGAGTGTAGTTTGGTCTGGATTGTGCTTGGCCACCATT
Source organism: Flaveria trinervia (assembly GCA_025506515.1). Lineage (NCBI taxonomy): Eukaryota > Viridiplantae > Streptophyta > Magnoliopsida > Asterales > Asteraceae > Flaveria > Flaveria trinervia. The sequence goes on from CM046447.1 coordinate 39,194,032, forward strand.
TGTTCTTGGTGCCTTGCACTCCCTTGCAAAGTGGCCCATCAAGTTACAATTGTAACACTTGACTTTGCTTTTGTCCAGTCCAAACTTTCCACCGGCTGTATTGCTAGGAAACTTTCTTCCTGTCCGCTTGTATGACTTCTTGGCTCTGTGAGTGAGAAGAGCCATCCGCTGGACTATCTTCATGTACTCCAGATCATCTGGATGGATACAATCCAGGTTTCAAGGGTGAATAGAAAGCTGCCACAACTTTCATCAGAAGACACAAAGACTTGAGAAGAGCTTGTCTCTTGGAATGGGCTTCCTTAAGTGTAACTCTCTCTTGGTGTATCAGGGAAGGTGATGAAAGGACCCTTTTGTGATTTGTCAGGGTAGCATATGAGATGATGTGGGGTTCTATGCTATCCATTTCCACCACATGAAGGGCTAAACCCATTTGATTGTTGGAGTTTCCAGATGAACCTTGCATGTTCATCTCCATCTGGTAGCCACTAAGAATCCCATACAACTCTGTTAAAGTGAGAGTTTTTAGGTTCTCAGTTCTCTTGATCACCACATAGTAGTGTGTCTATTGCGTAGGAAGTGAGGACATGAACTTCCTTACAATGTCTCTGTTCTCAAGAGCAACTCCTCCATCCACTAGGGTATTCACAATATCAACATACTTGAAGTATTGTTGAGTCATGGTTTCACCTGCATTGAAGGTGAAATTTTCAAACTGCTTCTTCAGGAGATCCTTCTTGTTCTTCTTGGCTTTAGAGGAACCCTCATACATCAGTTTCAATGCATCCCACAGCTGCTTAGCTGTTTTGCATTTCTTGAAACCACTGTATACAGAGTTTGGAAGAGTAGTCTGAAGGGCTGTCATGGCCTTCCTATCAATCTCTACTCTCTTTCTGTCTTCATTAGAGTAGTCAGCCACAGCTTTGAGGATCATACCACCACCACTAGCAGAAGAGGTGCTTGGTATGTAAGGTCCATTGTCAACAAACTCCTACATTCTTGAGTCTAGAGACCTGATGAAGCCTTCCATTCTTAGGCACTAGGTGTCAAAGTCATTCTTAGGCACTAGCCCTGGTAAAGCCCTAAAGTGTAAAAATATGCAAAAGGGGGTATAGAAATACTCACATGGAAAACTCACAAGATGTATATAAGATGATGATAAGAATAAACCAAGGCTCCAATGATTTCCTTTACAAGTTGGCTAAACGTATAGATTCCAAGATTAAGTTTGATAATAAGATTAACAATGAGACGTGAACTAGGGTTTAATTGGAATTTGGGGTTTTTAATAACTAAATCAAATAAAATAAAGTAAAGCCATCGATTATATTTTGGTTCAATAAAGATGATATGAACCAATTAAAATAAGAATTATAGTGAATGATTCAATAGTTTAATTTATTGATTTAATAAATATTAAAATAAGATGTGCGGAAAGAAATAAATAGTAGTTCATTATTTAGAATTTGATAGAGGTACTTGAATACTTTTTTAAATGACTTGTAAGATAACTTAAAATTATTTAAATCATTTTATAAAGTTTTTAAACCTTTGAATGATTTTTATAATATCCAAAACCTTAGAATAAGAATAGATTATAATAAACATTATATGGTTTTATTAGTTTCAAGAGTTTAAATAGAAGTTAAAGAATAAAGCTAATTATATGTACACCATGGTTAAATGAATAGATGAATAATATTTAAATAATTATTAAATAGTCATTTGTATAGTTTATTATTCCAAGTATTTATAACATGTAGGTTTAATACGTTAAAATAATCCAAGTTTGAGTTGTAATATATTTATAACATATAAAAGACTTAATAATATTTTTTATAACTTTTTTATGCCTTAAAAGTTATTACATTCAATATTATAAGTTTTAAAATCTTTGAAAATTACTTTAATAATACCCGAAATGTTTTAGTTAACAACATAGTTTTTACATTAATTTATTAACATATTAGTAAAAATTTTGAAGTTTAAATTCTATAAAATTGGCTTTAAAAAAATAAATACCGGAGGCCGAGGTTGAACCCGAGACCTCCTGCATACAAGGGTGAAGTGGTAACCAGTTGGGCTAAAGCCTAGATCTGCTAAATTGTCCCTTTAAAACTTTAAAAACATAAACTGTTTATTACCCTAAATCCTCACGAACCCTAATTCGATTTGGATCAAATTGAACCCCAAATGATTAATTTTTAGGAATGGAATGTTAGAGCTTTTAATCCCCTAATGAAATCGAGTATGAATGTATGTTTAATTACCTGTTTTGAATTGAAAATGGGATGAATTGATAACGGATAAAGTCGCGACCGGGTTGAACATGGATTCGACGATTCGATGTTTATTATCATCAATTGATGATGTTCATAGATTCCACAGAGGATTAAAGTCAATAACTCTCAACCAATTTCGATTATTGAAGTCCAGAAGGTTGATTTTGACTACATAGCAAGTTCGATGATTATGGTGTTCTACACTCATGTGTTTGCATGCGTTGAACATGAAATTGATGTGACAGAGAGCTTTAAGAGGTTAGTTGTAATGTTTCCTTTTGCTCAAAAGGTTCAATTCGACCAGTTTCGTTTCAACAAATTATAGGTTTAAATTGAGGTTTCGGTTTTGATTTCCTTGTGTTAATGGTCGATTAATCTCAATTAAACGAAGTTTTAAGTTCGAAACTGATGGAAAATAGTTAATATTCGGTTTGATTGCATTTTAATTGAGCGTTTTGAAGTTCAGGGCTCGCCGGAGATGGTGGCCGGAGATGGCTGGAAAGGGGGCCGGAGACGTGGCCGGGAAAACGGGCGGGGGTTTGGGATTTGTTCCGAGAATTAAAAATTTACAAATTTGGTCCCTGAAGCTTAGGTTCTTTGTTATTTTATGTAAAACTTTTAAATTAAGTTTTGAAAATTACAAAATAAACCCTAGACTTATATAACTAATTTGAATAATAAACAAATAAATTAGTTATTAATCTTTAAAACTTTTCTAAGCTTGTTAAACTTATAACTTGATTATTTATTTTTTCTAAATAATTTAAATTCATTGTTACTAATAGAGTTTTATAAGTTTGTTAAAATTTTATTTTATAATTTTATAAATTGTAATAAGACTTTTCTATTTAATTATTTATTGTAAAATGATTTATTCACTTTATAATTTTATGAAAAAGGATTGTTTACAAATCATAAATTATTTCAAATATTTAGATGATTAACAAATATATAATTCACAATATAAATTGCAAATTTAATGCATTTGCTCTTCAGGAGATCCTTCTTGTTCTCCTTGGCTTTAGAGGAACCCTCATACATCAGTTTCAATGCATCCCACAGCTGCTTAGCTGTTTTGCATTTCTTGAAACCACTGTATACAGAGTTTGGAAGAGTAGTCTGAAGGGCTGTCATGGCCTTCCTATCAATCTCTACTCTCTTTCTGTCTTCATTAGAGTAGTCAGCCACAGCTTTGAGGATCATACCACCACCACTAGCAGAAGAGGTGCTTGGTATGTAAGGTCCATTGTCAACAAACTCCTACATTCTTGAGTCTAGAGACCTGATGAAGCCTTCCATTCTTAGGCACTAGGTGTCAAAGTCATCAAGAGTGATCAATGGGGACTTGGACATGGTTCCAGTTTCCATATCAGACTTGGAAATGGCTGCCATTGAAAAGTTAAGTATTTTGTGTGTGTGTGTGAGGGATCTTAAGATGGTGAGATCTTATATCAAGAGCCTGGAATGCTCTAATACCAAATGCAGGACCGGTGAAGGGTGGTCACTTACAAAAAAAACAACAACACAAAGAAGAGATTAACTTAACTAATCAAACAATAAAACTGGATTAACCATAATAGATGATACTAAGAACACAAATAAGTAAGAGACAGAACAAGATAGCAAGACATAAGGAAATGGTTTTCAAGATTGCACTATATTTCCTTCTCAAATTCTATTACAAGTGTTACAAAGCATATTCAGAAAGTTACAAGAACATGAGATTGTCACACCCTCAAAATCCACTTGCGGAGTTTTACCGCGAGGCGTGTGAACAACCAGGATCACAGTCAATAGTTACTCAGAACGACTCTATATGCCATAATTTAAATGAAATTAATCCAAAGTAATATATTAAAGAGTGCGGAAGCATTTTGAAAATACCCAAAGTAATAAAAGTATATTTGTGGCAAAACACGTGCCAATCCCAAAAGAGAAATCAATAACTATTAAAATGGTAAAATTGTCTTGAAGACCGTGTCATAGAATGCAGTGGACCATGCAGTGCTCCTATGGCAAGCAAGCTAAGGACCTGAGAATAGCATACTAAAAATGTCAACACAATAGTTGGTGAGTTCAAGAGATATTCATATATAAACAGTTTAATAATAAAGATGTACAAGTAGCGTATTGTAACAGATAGCTAGTCCATTAACAATAATATTATTTCATAGTGATTTCGCAATTGAAGCTGACTGTGTTACGTTGTTGCCTCCTGCCACGACTTAACAGGTCGTGACAATGTTCATTAGGACAACTTGCACCCGTTGACCTCGAGTCACACAGGTGGGGCTCGTCAGACCCAGTAGTACTACCCAAATCTCCCCGCTAATCAATATTAACAATTCAAAAGTGTGAGGACTTTCCATGATATCAACACTATATAATATTGTACACAACTTAAATACATAAAGCGTTCGTGATTTACCAGTATGCTATCTCCCCCAAAGAGAGTAAATAAAAAGTGGGGCATGAACTCACCTGATATGCGTTTAGATACACAGGGTTTGACTTGTCAACAGGATAGACAGACAACCTTCAGAGGTTACCTAGATCATATAAGTGCATGAGTACGTGTAATCAAAGAACATGTGAAACCCTAAGTACACTACAACCAAGGACTCAAGATTTCAAACAAAACACACAATGTTTGACCTAGTTGACCCGTTTGACCCGTTGGTGACTTTATGTGTTGTAAACCATTCAAATAGATCATATGCATGCTATATCATCCAGGTGTAACACTTAGATCATCATTCAACCAAGTATCATACAAGTCATGCGAATCTAGAACATTAACATAACCACTAGTTATACACAACTAACATGTCACACAGAGATCAAACCACTCACTACATGCCATGTGAAGCCACTCACGACTTCACATCCTAAACCCTGCCAATCCTACTAAGTAGGGGCCTCAGATTCACACGCGTGTATGATGATCATAACCATATTCATTATCCATATGCATTGCATTCAACAACATTCCAACAATCAATTACCAGTCCCAAACATGATGTCCTACTACTAAACAACATCCAAATCATACATGATCATAAATGTCCATATATCATTCATGATTACCCCGGCATTACATACAACCAAATTACCATGTTCTACCACATTAGAATCTATCCATGATCATACTAACATGTTCCTAACACCCCAAACATGTTCAAGCTATCATTTTTCAGACTTTAGGCAAATAAAGTTTCCCTTTTGGGAAAGTACATCCCAACAACTATCAATCATCCAATGTATTCATGAATTCATCATAATTATACCATTTCAAGCTCCATACAATATCTAAACATGATCAACAACACCTAAACACCATAACCTAACAATCTTCATAAACAAAAGTTTCTACTTTTGGCAAGCTATGAACAACAACATCAAATTAAAGATTTCTAGCATTCACAACAACAATCTAGCATCTAATCATCATCATGAATTCATCCATAACATCATACCATCCATAATTCAACATTACATGCAAAATAAAGTTACTATTCTTAGTAACCTATGAACAATGCATCAAAATCCCAACTTTCTTGCATAATCAATGTATTCTAACATTCATACAACCTATAATCATCAAACATTCATCAAACATTCATCAAACAATCATCCATCATGCATAATCATAGTATTTTCGAATTAGGGTTTGTTTCATACACAAGGTTCATGATCAATCCACTAAAAACATAGAATTCTTGCATAATCGACGTTAACTAACATGTATACAATCTAACTAACATACTAACATCACCAAAAAACATCAAATTTGACCCCATGAATGTCAATTTCGCAACTAAGATTCGGCCATCTTGAACAACTCACAAAAACTTGAAAAATCTAACCTTTAAACGTGTTATAACTTGCAATTGATGATTCTAACGTGTTCTAAACCTTGAAATCGACCAAAATCGATGCTTCCTTGATGATTCTAGGCTGAATTCGAAGAGGAGAGGGGAAGAGAGGTTGGATCGCGGCCGAATGGGGGGGGGGGATTAGGGTTTGGGATTTGTTTTGTTTAATTTATTTTGTATAATTACCATTTAAGCCCTTGTAACTTGTATTTTTATAAAAATTATCTTTTAACTCCTTTTCAAAGTGCTTTTAACTTAATAATATAATGATATAAACCAATGAAAATCATTATATATTTTATCTTTATAAAAACACAAGACATACGAATAAATAGGCACGTTTCCGCGTTACGCGATTAATTTTCTAATTAACCTTTTAAAAATGTGTAAACACATAAACATAACCCAATACTCACATAATCAATTAGATTCACATCAAACTAACATTATCCATTATTATTAGGTCACCAACGTTAAACGACAACTAGTGTGTGCTCACGACATGTAACGGAACTAACGGAGTTAGGTAACGGAAATTTACCGGATGTCACATTATCCCCATGTTGAAAGAATTTTCGTCCCGAAAATTGCGTTACATGGCGAGAGTGTTCCATCACTGGTCTACTGCATTGGCACCAGAAATCGAAATCGAGTGAGTTTTGGATGAGTTGTCACAGAGATACTTATACTACATCCTACAACCGGCCATACTTTGAAGGCCAGCTGGATACAATTGACTAGACATAAAACAAAATCAATTATAGAGTCAAAAGGCAGATTGCCTTTTGACTAGTGACTATGACATTCCATAGCTCACATCCTAATATATTACAAAAAGGATATAGTACATGAAGTAGAAAGTTACAGACTCAAGACCTGTAAGGCCCCATTCCCGGGACGCTTACAGCTGGGTTCTCATCGCACATAAAACATATAATTACATTAGTATTTAATAAATCACAGCGGAAAACTAAAACAAACTTTCATTTTCATGTAAATGCTTTTGCATACTAATACAACATTCATTACAAAAATCGTTTGTTCGCATTACAATGCAAAAACATTAATCAAAAGGACGCCATCCCAAAAGAGCTGAGTAGTCGCCCGTGCCATCCTCAGCAATCATTACCTGCCAACTGAAAACACATCAAAGTCAGCGTTGCTGAGTGAGTTCTAGTTTTATAAATAAAACATACTTTACTTTCATATAAAACCGTTCGTACTTTTACATGATCACACATCATACGTACACATAGATAATATCGTTATTATCTTTCTCATTCGTTCATTCCTTCTTTCATTACCTTACTTGCGCATCGGACATCATCCCGAGCCAATACCATGTGCTACACCCCGGTTAGTCGTAGCTACCGGGCCGAAGTCAATGAATGACAGCTAAACGTATGCCGCGGTACTAGGAGTAACCGTCAGTCTTAGCTACTGGGCCGAAGTCAACGAATGACAGCTAAACGTATGCCACAGTACTAGGGGTGAGCGGTATAGGTCCTACATTTGGGGTCAATCACCAAGAGGGACCCCGTATCCGATGTGTGCAAGACGTTCATTCGTTCATCATGTTCCTCTTCCTTTATCTTTCACTTTACGTTACATAATACTTCGTTCATTCATCATAACAAGTAAAGCCACAGGAAAGATATTATACATCACATTAAGGAACATAAACTCGCATCAACATCACATCATACATGGCAACATCATACATACACAACATGCAACATCATCACCCTCGTCATGCCCCAACATGCTATCTAAGACCTCGATCGTCATCTTAAAAACTCTTATGGGAACCGTTACATCAACACTTACATCTGCACCTTCCCCCGAAAGTCAGAAGTCAATCTACACCTTCCTCGGGTTCAACAGCCCTATTCGGGCGTATGGACACCCTTCAGTCGCATTGCCTCCATGCGACTGAACATCATGCGATTGAACTAATATGGATGAACACCTATGCGAATGAACATCCAGTCGTGCGAATGGACCTTCAGTCGCATGACCCCCATGCGACTGGCCCCCCAGTCGTGCGAATGAACCCCAGTCGTGCGAATGGACCCCAATCGCACCCTAATCGGCCGTATGGCCTCCATTCGGCCTCCAGTCGGTCGCCTAACCCTAACTGGTGCAGAGTGCAGTTCAACCCGACTGCAGCCGAGGGTTTTCGGCCTCCAAACTCATCTAAACCCATTTTAAGCCTAAATCGACCATCCTAAACCTTAGGGATGCATACCATAACATCATTCAAGCACAACCAAGCAAGAAATCAAGTCACAAACGCATCATACACATACATACACGCATACATACGGGTTTTCACCCAAAACACGAAAAAGAGTTTTCAGATGTATTCCAGCCCCAAAATCGTTTGAAAACAAGTAAAAGAGGGGTCCTAGAACTCACCTAAACGAGCACAATGACAAGAGCTTCGATTCGGCTTGCTTCACGACGATTTTGGCGACCCGAATCGACCCGAACCAACACTTTTTCCTCTTTTTCTCCTCTTTCTCTCTATTCTCCTCTTTGTAAACTAAAATGTGAGTGTGGGGAGAGTGGGCAGCCCTCTCCCTACATATATCACCACATTTCCCCAACTTTCCTTCGTTGGCGAGTTTGGTCCCTTGACTTTTGGAATTTATTTTCTTTTCTTTCTTCACGGCTTCAAAATAATAATTATCCGGGTGTTACAAGACCTCAATGTACAGTTAATAAAAGGATGGACTTTTTTACTAACTCATGCAAGTTGGTGACTTTATAGAGTTGCAATGGAAAGGGGTTCAGCTTTTAGGAAAAGTACATCAGATAAAGCATGTGTTAAAAGTCTTCGGAAGAAATTTATCTTCAAGTGTTGGCTTCGAAAGACTTTGTCTCTGAAGCTTCGAAAGACTTCATCTTTGGCTTCAAAAGATATTGGTCTTGGCTTCGGAAGATTTCACACTTAGAGTATTTCTGTTGCTTGTGTGAAACTTCTGAAGCATTCTACTTCAGAATACATGTGCATGCATACAGAAGAGATTTTGGGTGTTTAGGTTGCTTCAGGCTCTTCATAAAATCTCTACACTCCGACACTACATCAACCAGTCCAGTCACAAACCTAGGCAAGAAATCAAAGAATAGAGCCAAGGGTGGAAAGCTTAATTGGGTCCTAACCGTGTTGACAAGGTTCATACAACTAGAACAAAATATATGTACCATCTATTTAGGGTTGGAGATTAATCTAGTGACAAAATTATTTAACTCCCGTCGGTTCACATTAATTCTTAATGAATTGAAAATTTTTCATTCAAAATCATGTTTGCTTGGTAAACAAATATAATTGAAATTGAAATTTTTCTCTCACATTTATTGAAATTCATATTTTTTTTATTATTTATGAAATGTTTAACAGTCTAATAAACAGTTCAACATTAACATTTCAGTTGCACTTAAAATTAACTGACCAAATACATTATTAATTTCAACAATATTTCATTCAATCTAATTCAAATCTTAATTTCTTCACAAAACATTTTGAACTCCTCGTTAAAGTTAGCGGTGAATCATTAATTGAAGTCAATAGTTTGAGCCCCGTATATAGGTTTTTAAGTTGTCGTTCTAAAAATTGAATTATTTATTTAAAACTAGATAATTTATAAATTACTTTTAATTTGTTTTATTTTTGTATAAGTTTTAACAGTTAGTTTTCTTATATCATAATTAATAAGTTTATTTATATAGAAGTAGTGTTTATATCCTATCCAACTAATAAAAGATTATGGCATTACCTATCAGATTTTTTTATGATGTTATATGATTTTTGTACAACTTCAATAAATCAAAGTAAAAAAGTAATGATTTTTAGCATTTTGGTTCTTACTCAACTCAACCGAACCTTCAAAAACAACCCCTTTTCTTGTGCTTTAACATTTCTAAAAGGTTAAATAATCTACGTATGTGAGAATTGAGTAGTGGATGCTACATTATTTATATTTAAATAAAGACCAATATTGAACAATAATGTGGATGATTGACTGATATTGAACAATGATGTTGAAGTTTCGTGAAAATTAAGCAACCACCTTGTCACAACTCGTGTTTTAAGGTTACTATCCTTCTCGTAATCTAACCTCTCTTCGATATTTCTCTTATTATTAACAAATTTTGTTATTACTAAATGAAAATTATTGTTATTATTAGCAATTAACTTAAAATAATTAAACAAATTCAACCTAAAATGTAGATTATGGAAACTAGGAGGACCCAAGTGTAAATTAAACAAACCCTTAACAGAAACCGTAATCCTCCCCCGGCCACCCTTCAATCGAAAGCACTCCCAAAACTCTAATCGGCAGCCCTTTTTTCTTCACACTAGAGCAACCCTCCGGCGACGCTTTTCTTCACCGGCAACTGCAAGACCATCTACATGGAATGTTACTTCATTCGTTTTGAGAGTTGGTCGTGGTTACGGTCTCGGTCTCAGGTCTTTGCGGGAGACTGTGTTCGGTTTGTGGTGGGTGTTCTTGTTGTATTACGGGGTGATTGCCATTGGGCCGGTTTGGTATAGGTTATGAGTGTGTGTACGCTTCATGTTCACCCTTGTTCTTGTGGCTGTTTTGATGGCTGCATATGTGTGCTCTTTAGCTAGTGATTTGTATGTATGTTGTAGGTATGCATGGATGTCATTTGGTTATGCGAGTGTATTATATTCTGCATGCGATTGAGGGTGTTCCAGCGGGTTTTCCATGCAATTCATGTGAATGCCTTTTAAAACCATCAATTCACTCCTTGAATTACTATGATTTATTCTTTATTTAAATGCTTGTTTAATTTTTTATTTATCTTTGCTTTATAAGGTTTAACTTTGTTTAGAAACAAAAGATTCTAGAAGAGTTAAATGAAGGAAGTTGTGGTGGGTACAACTCATATACGCGTATTCCTCTACCTAATTCAAGAGAACTTCATCTTGGGTTCATACTTTGCCTGATCATACTTGCTTTGCTCAATCAGTGACCACCTTACCATCGTTGATCAACCGGTGACGGCGACACTGTTAATCCATCGGTGACTAAGACATTGTTGTTGTACTTGTTCATGACAAAGTAATAAGGGTTTGTTATTATTTTTGTATTTCTCGTTTTTGTCGGTGATTTCAAACTAAAAAAACCTTTGAGTAAATCAAATGTTTAGTTTCTTGACATGGTATCAGAGCCTTGTGCTCTTGATCCTTTTGATTACTTAAAGGCTACGTTCGTCTCACAGAATGAAATGGAATTATGAGGGAATTGGAATCTAGATTTCATTCCTTATGGTGTTCGTCTCACTAACGGAAGGATTTGAATGTAATTCAAATCCTTTGAAATCCTTCAAATTGTAGGATTTGAAATCCTTCCCAAGTTGGAAGGACTCTTTTACAATCGAAGGATTTCATGTATATTTACCAAAATAACTTTCTAACCATCAAATTAAAAAAAAATTATTTAAATAAATACATGACACCCCCAACCCCAAAAAAAGTAACCATAAAAGGTAAACTATACCAAAAAACTAAACCCGAACACAAAAACAATAATTTTATTTATTTATTTATTTTTTTTACGAACGAGAAACGCTAGATTAAAACTTTGGCATTTTTACATTTTTCATTTTCGCATTGGTTTTGGTTTTATGATTTTTTGAAAATGTTTTTTTTCACTTTTTTGGGAGGGGTTTTTTTTCCTTACAAATGTGACGTAGGTGAGTGGATTTGCTACTTTTAAAGGGTAGTTGTAAGACCCCGTTCTCGGGACGCTTACAGCTAGTCAATTATCACATATAAAACATATATTTACATTTAACCTTCATAAAACATCTCAACAGAACATTAAAATAACTTTTCATTTCATTAAAAATGCTTTTGAAAAATAATACAACATTCATCATACAATATCATTTGTTCGCATTACAATGCAAAAACATTAAACAAAAGAATGCCATCCAACATGCCAAGTAGCTGTCCCATGCCATCCTCAGCAATGCTCACCTGCCAACTGAAAAATACATAAAAAGTCAGCGTTGTTGAGTGAGTTCTAGTTTTGTAGCAAAACATACTTTACTTTCATTTAACCGTTCTTTACTTTTGCATGTGATCACACATCATACGTACACATAGATAATATCATTATTATCTTCATCATTCGTTCATGCTTTCTTTCACTCATCGTATGTCATTACCATTCACTTTCATTACTTTCATTCTCATTCATTCATACTTTCTTACTTTCATTAATACGTTCATCATTACTTCTTTTCATTCCATCAAAAGCCATGAACTTTACCCCACCGTCATGCATAAAGCGGGTGCTGGGTCGGGGCCTATGATAGACCCCCCGTCATGGCGCACAACAGCCTGCCCACAGTACCTAAGGGTAAATTCAGGCTTACCATTGTCATGTGCTATACCCACCGTCATGCAAAAAGCGGATACAGGGCCGAGGTCTATTATAGACCTCCTATCGTGGCGCATAGCAGCCTGGCCACAGTATATGGGGTAAGCGACAAAGGTTCTATACAAATGGTTAATCACAAAGAAAGACCCCGACGTGCATCCTTCTGGGGTAGCTAACCCGCACACCATTGGACTAACACCCTTCATTGGGCGTGTTCCACATACAAGGCTTGCAAGGCCTTTCTTACTTTCCATCGTTCGTTAATGCATGCATTCATTCATCATGTTTCTTTTTTCATTAACTTCCACTTTACGTTACATAATACTTTCATTTCATTCATTAACGTTCAACGTAAAGCCAAGGGAAAATAATCATACATAATAATAAGGAACATCAACAGACACAGTCAACATCATCATATAGGGCATTATCATACATACATACATAACATACATCATACCATCATGCATAAGCATCAATCATACATCATAACATCATCATACAATGCCCATCACATCATCTATGACCTCAAAAGTCAACTTCCATAGCCCCCTGGAACCTCCCAAGTCAAAGCCTGAATTTCACTTTTACCCCAAAAAGTCAGAAAATATTCTAAGTGTTCATCCGCATTTATTTTACTTCATCCGCATTTGCCACTACTCATCCGCATTTCTCTTACTTAGTAATCAATGCTCATCCGCATTAACTGTTCATCCGTATTTCTCCAATACTCATTCGCATTTCTCTTACTTAGTAGTAAGTGCTCATCTGCATTTCTCCGATACTCATCCGCATTTCTCCAATACTCATCCGCATTTCTCTTACTTAGTAATCAATGCTCATCAGCATTAACTATTCATCCGTATTTACTCCATCTGCATTTCTCTTACTTAGTAGCCAATGAGCCAGATCAGAAAAACATTTAAGTCCCACAGACTTCAAAACAACTGAAGTAATCTACAAAGTCTGAAGACAAAGTCTGAAGACAACTGTTGAAGACAAAGTCTGAAGACAACTGCTGAAGACAAAGTCTGAAGACAAAGTCTGAAGACAAAGTCTGAAGACAAAGTCTGAAGACAAAGTCTGAAGACAACTGCTGAAGACAAAGTCTAAAGATAAAGTCTGAAGAAAAAGTCTGAAGACAACTGCTGAAGACAAAGTCTGAAGACAACAGTTGAAGACAAAGTCCGAAGATCAAGTTCTCAGAAGTTGTCACAACAGATGTAGTAGTTCTCTTTAGTAGTTGTGATGGTTTACATTTCAGTAGTTTGTAATCAGTAGTTTTATATTATGTAAAACATCTGAAGTTATTACACTTCAGATGTTATAACTTCAGTAGTTGTAATGTTAGCTTATACTTAACTTTTAGTGAAGGTGTCCTCAGTTGTTGTGGACATCTTCAGTAGTTTAGTTTACTTTCAGTTGTTTGTATAAATCAGTTAGATGTCACTATCAAGTGACGTCAGCTGATGTCACATTCCTTATAAAAGGAATGTTGACCTAATTTCCCTGTACGGGAAGCTTGTGCATGAATGAAAACATTCTTTTTGTAGAAAACTCTCTCTCTATAACCATTACTGTTTGATTGAATATTCATATTATTCTTGCTATAATTTCGTCTAATTCGTGTGCTATTCCGCTGCAAATCCTAATCTAATTGATCAAACTAGATCTCGATCCCTTCAAATGGTATCAGAGCTGGTTAATCATTGATCAATTTAACAATTGATCACTGAAACTGTTCTTTTGATATCTAAGTTTGATTGAATTAGCAAATTTGCAAGAATTGGTTATAGTGTTTGTTTTTCTGTTGCTTCCTGTGAATTAATTTGAGATTCTTCTTGTTTTAAACTATGTTGTTGAGTTTTTGAGTTAGATCTGTTAAAATCTCATTGAACCTATTTGAATTGGTGAAAATGGCTACATCAATCAACGATCCTCATAATACTGGCTCCTCAACAAAGCCTCCGATGCTTGTTAGGAGTGAGTACAACATATGTCAACGACGAATGCTCCATCACCTGTCTGTTAACAGTTCAGGTTGTTGGAAATCTGTGGTTCATGGACCATATAAGCCTATGGTGAGTAATCCGGAAACCAATGAAATGGTTCTAAAGAAGAAAGAGCAATATTCAGATGAAGATCTGAAACTGTTTGAAATTGATGCTAAAGCCCATGGAATTCTGGCCATAGCAGTGCCTAATGAAATCTATTATGGACTTATGCATCATGAATCTGCTCATGACCTCTGGGTTGCTCTGAAAGAACAATTTGGAGAAACAGATGAGGTCTTAGCAAACAATAGAGAAATCCTTGCCCAGCAATATGAGACATTCTCTCATAGAAAGGGTGAGTCACCGACTCAATAGTTTGAGTGATTCTCCTGTTTGATATCTGAGTTGAAAATGGTTAAACATGAATATACAAACAGTCAGATGAACAACAGATTTCTCAGATCTCTACCTGAGAGATAGGACACATATACTATTATCCTACGCTCCAGTGCAAATCTAGACAATCTATCTGTCACCCAACTTCATGGGAAACTATTAACATTTGAAAGAGAGATAGAACAGAAAAAGAAACTGACTTCATCTGGGAAGCTCACTGATGATTTTGACCAGGGAATACTGCTCTGGTTGGTCATGAGTCAAAATATGCTACATCAGAAAGTTCTTATGATGAGTATATTGATTTCTCTTCAAACAGTGGAGATCATGCTTTTGCTGGTATTGATAGTAACTCATGATGTAATAGTGACAATCTGTGCTTTTTGATGGATGATTTGAAAGGAATTGCTGATGATGATTTGGAAGAGATGGATATTTTGAGCCAAATGGTATTAGTTAATATCAGATCTAAAAAATTTTACAAAAGGATAGGTAGAAAATTCCCTGGTCTCTCTGGAAAAACCAAAGTTGGTTTTGACAAGAGCAAGTTGAGGTGTCACAAGTGCCATAGACTTGGACATTTTGCAAGAGAGTGTAGATCATCTGGATCTAACTCTTCTGCACCCTTTGTGACCTTTCCAGGCAATAATTCATAAAACAAAGGGCAACATTCTACCAGTTCTGGTCATCATTCACAAATTCAATCATCTCCTGCATATTTTGTTCCTTAAGGTCAAATGCCATATCCTTATCCCTGTTTTTACATGCCTCAGTCTAATCAGGTTCCAGTACCCATAGCTCAACAATCACATGCCCTACTTGAGCCTCAACCATCTCAATCAAGTCAACAATCTCAATCTCAATCTCAATCTCATCAAAGCTTTTTCACTCCTGGAGTTGTTGACTGGAGTAGTTTACTAGATGATATTTCTGGTATTCTGAACAAGTGTTTTCTGGTGATGGTCAACATGGTGGTGAAAATCCTTTTGGAAATCTTGCTCTTATGGCCCTGGAGTCTACTGATGGTTCATGCTCAAATGCTTCATCATCACAGGTACCACAAGTATCTTCGGAGGCTAAGGCAAGTTGTGTTCTGAGTCATGCATAGCTGCTTTTTCCTCAATTAGAGAAGCAAATGTAGCTTTAATTAATCAAAATCTTGACCTAAAGAAAGTGATTTCCAAAAGAAAAGCTGAGTTTGAGTCTGTTTTAAAAGAAAAAGATGATGAGATTTACAAATTAAAATGCCAAATCACTGATGAAAAGGCTAAGGTAGAGGTCATTATAGAAAATCATAAGAGTCTCAAAGAAACACTTGCAGCTACTCAAGTTGAGTGTGAACGCTGGGTAACATCTTGCAAGGGGTTTGAAATGCTTCTCAGTAAGAAAACTGCTTCAAATGTGAAGTTTGGGATTTGATATAATCACACTGAACCTCCTACAGATTTTACTCCCAAGACAAAAGTCAAATCTGAAGGTGAAATCAATTCCCAAACCATATCATCATGTGTCTCATCCTCAAGTGATAATGTACAATCAGAGGATGAAGTCAGTAATAGTACCTCAGCTAATCAATCTGTTGATGGTCTTACTACTGATGAACACATGATCAAAGAAAAGCTGAGCACTTCAGGTGTTGTCTCACAAGGTATTCAAAGTACTGAAGAGCAAGTAACAACACCTGAAGAATATTTCAAACCAAATGAAACCAAACATGGTTTGACAACTGCTGAAGAGCAAGTCTTCAGTTGTTACAAATCCTTCAGTACTTCACATAAGTACTGAGAGGAAGAAAGTACTGAAGAACACACCTTCAGTAGTTTCATCTTCTTCAGCAGCTGATCAACAGAAGATGAAGAAAAAGCCATGTGAAATATGTGGTCTATTCAATCATCTCACTGATGAATGTTGATACAGAAAGGGTTCCAAATTTAACAAAGATAAAATCATTAAAAAGAAGATTAATAAAATGAAAGATGAATTTGAAACCAAGTTTGTGCCACAAACATCTCAAACTGATAAACCAAAGTCTTCACAAAAATCTAAAAAATCTAAACAGAAGGAAGTGGTTTATCATAAAACAGCTGAAAATAGTCCTCAAGGAGTATCAAAACAACAGACTAAGTCTGTGTCTTTGAAAAAGGAGGACATGGTGTGTCACAAGAACCATCAAAAACAAGTACTGATGTGTCTGCTTAACTGAAGGCTTTAACAACCAATCAGACACACTTGTTATGATGATTCAACATCTGTTGGGGAGAGTTAACCAAATAGATGTACCTATGATTAAACCACTGAAAAGGAAAACTAAGCCAAAATCAAAGGAATCCTTTTCAGCACCATCTCCATCTTCAAAGGCTGTTAATCATGACAAATTAGTTAGTATAAAATCTGTTGATGAGAACAGACCCAAAACCAACATGGTTTGGGTCTCAAAAGCTAACTAGTTGTTGTGATATATGTAGGGTTCTTCAACATGCCATAGAAGCATCTGGTATGTGGACAGTGGAGGATCTATGCATATGACTGGGAGCAGATCTCTTCTTCATGACTACTCTCAAGGAAAGAAGGATTTGGTCTTTTGGTAATGATGCTAAGGGTTACATCATCGGCAAAGGCTTTGTTTCAAATGGTGAAATAAGGTTTGATGATGTTAACCATGTGGAGAATCTCAAGTGCAATTTGTTGAGTGTCAGTCAAATGTGTGATAAAGGGAATGTTGCACTTTTCACCAGTCAGAACTGTCGAATTCTGTCTTTCAATGTTTTGAGTATGATTGGCAAGATATTGGATGAACATACTCTCCTGAAGGCCAACAAGATTGGAAGAGTATATGCCTTAGACTTATCAAAGAAAATTGATCTAAAAGGCCATCATTGGCTGTTCTCCAAGGCCTCTCCTCAGGTTTCTGAACTTTGGCACAGAAGGCTTGGTCATGTGAATCTTAGAAACATGAACTAGCTGATCCTTCATGGTTTAGTGAGAGGTCTGCCATTAAAGGAGTTCAAATGTGATGACAACTGCTCTGCTTGTTTAAAAGGAAAGCAACATAAAGTATCATTCCCTCCAATAGAAGAACCAAAGTCCACTGCCTGCTTGCAATTACTGCGTATGGATCTTTTTGGTCCAGTAAGAGTGATGAGCATGGCAAAGAAAAAATACTATATGGTAATTGTGGATGATTATTCCAGATTTGTATGGACCTTCTTCTTACATTCAAAAGATGAGGCTGGTCCAATTATCATCTACTTTGTGTTGCATGTGGAAAAGCAGTATTCTCTTTCTGTCAAGTGTGTGAGGAGTGATAATGGCACAGAATTTAGAAATCACACACTTGATGAATTCTATTTCTCTAAGGGGATCAAGAGGCAGTTTAGCATTCCAAGAACTCCTGAACAAAATGGAGTGATGGAGAGAAAGAACAGGACCCTTATTGAAGCTGCAAGGTCAGTGTTGGCTGATTCTGGTTTGCCACTAACCTTTTGGGCTGAAGCTGTTAACACAGCTTGCTATGTGCAAAATAGAGTATTGGTAAATCAAAGGTTGATGAAGACTCCTATGAAGTGTTACATCATTTGGCTCCTCTGATTTCCTTCTTTAGAGCATTTGGGTGTCCTTGTTATATTCTCAACACAAAGGATCCACTTCAGAAGTTTGAATCAAAGGTGGATGCAGGGTACTTTGTTGGGTATTTATCTACTTGCAAGGCATACATAGTTTTTAATTGCAGAACAAAGATTGTAGAAGAAACCTTGCATGTAAAGCTTAATGAATCTCAAAAGGAGAAAATCCACAAAACCCTGTGGAGTTATTTGATCGGGACATACTGCAATATGTTCCTT
This sequence comes from Flaveria trinervia, assembly GCA_025506515.1. Classification (NCBI taxonomy): domain Eukaryota; kingdom Viridiplantae; phylum Streptophyta; class Magnoliopsida; order Asterales; family Asteraceae; genus Flaveria; species Flaveria trinervia. The sequence continues at coordinate 39,212,840 of CM046447.1, forward strand.
ATCAGTCTCCAGCTGTTGCAGGTTCTGTGAATCCATCATCTCCTGCCACTTGTTATCCATCTGTTGGTATAAATGCAAGTTTAGTGATCAAGTGCCTGAGTCTACTAAACTTGATGTTCCTGTAGCTTCAGCAGTTCCATCCATAACAAATACTGATGAGATCTCTGAATAATCTACTTCATTTGAATTGTCATCTCATTCTAGGTTTCAAGAATCTGGATCACCATCTGTTGCTGCTGAATCACCTACAAACACTTGCACAGATCTAATTGCGTATCAAGAGCTGAAGAATCACCCCATGTCTCAGATCATTGGTGACATCAATGCTGGTGTTTCAACTAGAAGTCAATTGTCCAACTTTTGCTTCTATGCTCTCTTCATCAGTCAGCAAGAGCCAAAGAACTATCATATTGCATTAAGAGACAATGGATGGGTTGAAGCTATGCAACTTGAGCTTCTTCAGTTTCAAAAGCAGCAAGTGTGGGAACTGGTTCCTCTACCCCAAGGTAAGTGTGCAATAGCCACTAAATGGGTGTTTAGGAATAAAACTGATGAAAAATGCCAAATTGTCAAGAACAAGGCCAGACTGGTTGTACAGGGGTTTTCACAAGAAGAAGGTATTGATTATGATGAAACCTTTGCCCCTGTAGCCAGACTGGAGGCAATCAGATTGTTTTTAGCTGATGCTGCTTTCCATAATCTCAAAGTTTTTCAAATGGATGTCAAGAGTGCATTCTTATATGACAAAATAAAAGAAGAAGTTTATATGTGCCAACCACTAGGTTTTGAAGATCATAAACATCCAGATTGGATGTATAAGCTTGATAAGGCTCTTTATTGGCTAAAACAAGCACCCAGAGCCTGGTATGAAACACTATCTAACTTTCTTCTTCAAAATAATCTCACTAGAGGCTCTATAGATAAAACCTTGTTCATTAAGAAAGTAGGCATGCATAAGCTCCTTGTTCATATTTATGTTGATGATATTATTTTTGCATCCTCTGATCCACAGTTGTGTGATGCCTTTACTAAGTTGATGCAAGGAAAGTTTGAAATGAGTGCCATGGGAGAATTACAGTTCTTTCTGTGGTTGCAAATCAAACAAAAGGCTATGGAACTTTCATTCATCAGTCAAAATATACAAAGGATTTATTGAAAAAGTTTGATTTACAAAACTGTAAGCCCTGTTCTACCCCCATGTGCAGCACCACACAACTGGATGCTGATCAGAAAGGTAAAGCAGTTGATGAAACTCTTTACAGATGTATGATTGGTTCGTTGATGTACCTTACAGCTTCTAGACCAGACATTATGTTTGCAACTTGTGTCTGTGCTAGATTTCAGGCTGCACCTAAAGTATCCCATATGATTGCAGTCAAAAGGATCTTTAGATATTTGCAAGGAACTCAATCTCTAGGACTTTGGTATTCCACTGGGCACTCTTGCAAATTAGTTGCTTTCTCTGATAGTGACTATGCAGGGTGTAAATTAACCAGCAAATCAACCTCTGGTGGATGCCAATTTCTAGGCAACTGTTTAGTTTCTTGGCAGAGTAAGAAACAAACCTTTGTTGCTACATCCACTGCTAAAGCAGAGTACATTGCTGCTACAAGTTGTACATCTCAGGTACTCTGGCTTCAGAATCAATTATTGGATTATGACATTATAGAGACTAAGACTCTTTTATTGATGGACAGTGCTTCAGCTCTTTGTATTGTTAAGAATCCTGTCCAGCATTCTAGGACCAAACATATTGAGATCAGATATCATTTTATCAGGGATTGTTATGAAAAAGGTCTGATTGATCCAAAGTTTGTTCCTAGTGCTGATGAGCTTGCAGATATATTTACTAAGCCTTTGGACAGTGCAACTTTCCAAAATCTAGTGCTAAGGCTTGGTATGATGCAGCTTGATTGATTTGACAACTACTGATGATCTCAGTTCACAAGTACTAATGAGCATCAGTATACAGCTGTCAAAAATAAGTACTAAAGTTATTTTATCTTCAGCAGTTTTCATAACTACTGAAGACTAAATTACTTAAAAGTACTGAAGTACTTTATTTGTTGCAAAGTACTGATGTGGTTACAACTACTGAAGTCTGTTCTAACAGATAAGTACTGATGACCAATGAAATATCTGAAAATTAGATAATCTGCTGAGTAAGTGTTAAGGTCAAATGAAATAACTGAGGTATGTGAATTGACGACAACACTGATGAGTAATTTTACTCTTCAATTGTTTCAAACAACTGCTGTTTCATTCGAAAACAACTGAAGCCAAAACCAAGTCTTCAGTAGTTTTCTTCAGTAGTTTTCAACTACTGATGACAAACATCAAGTCTTCAGTTGTTTACAACATCTGAAAGTTAAAACCATGTCTTCAGTCGTTTTCTAACAACTGATGACTAAAACCAAAGCTTTCAGCTATTTTCTTTCAGCCGTTTCATAACCTATAAATACCTAACCCTAACTTCAAACTTTTCATAAATTGATTTCCGAACGTTCATCTTCCATTAATGGCGACCATGCAAATCAAACCACGACACAACTGTGTTCCTACTTCACAAAATCGGCCTTTTGGACTAAGTTTGATGATGCTATTGATCTGATGGTTGATTCCCCGTATCGAACTGCTTTTCTTCTGAATCCAACCATCTACCCAGACACTCTTCGTCAATTCTGGACAAATGTCACCATCCATACTGGTGAGACTGATGTCGCGATCACTCTCTAGTCATTTGTAAACCAGAAGTAGGTGGTAGTCACTCCTGCTATCATTCGCCAAACGCTTGATCTGAATGATGCTACCTTTGTCACCAAATACCCGAAGGGCACCATTGATCTCTCATTCATCAACCATGGATATGAGGACAACCTAAGTGCTACAACCATTCTGAAGAAGCACTTCCATGATGCTGAACGCCTAATCTTCCACATGATCAATGTTTGCCTTGCCCCCAAAAACTCTTCATGGGATCAAATGTTATCTAGGTGGTAGCAGGTATTGTATTCTATCCTTGAACGCCAAAGCTTAAATTTTTCTGAAATTATATTTTTAGAATTAAAAGATCTGGCAATGAAACCTGTAGCTAACAGATGGCTATTATATCCAAGGTTTCTTATGGCCATAATCATGAATCAGTTACAATCTGATGGCTCTGTTGGCCTTGGAGTCCTTGCTGTGGTAGTTTTTCCAGAGGTATACTCCAGGCACAACTCTGACCCACACCTCAAAGAGGCTGCCAAACTGCTAAAACCCAAGCAGAAGGTACCCACAACCTCATCCTCCAGATCCAAAGTTCCCTCCAAACCTCATTCCAAACAAACCAAAAAGGCTACTCAGGGAGTTGAGTCCCCTGATGATGCCCCTGCAACACAAAGGCAGGATGAAACTATGGGAAGTAATCTCCCTGTAGTTTCCAGGACTCTACCAGCTGAAACCGCTCAGGTATCCTCTCAACAGGATCCTGATGCAACCAAAAATGGGGAAACCACATTAATGGAATCTCTCTCACTTGAGAGGATTGCCATTGAAGAGCACCATTCACCCTAGGTGCAATCCTCTTCACACCTATCTCCCACTGAAGCCACCCCTACAAGCCCAACTGTGGTTATTGCACAAGTGCTGACTCAACTACATTCCTCTACCCCTCCCCAGAAACCTATTACCATTGGGAAAACCTCAACAGTTGAGGGAGAGGATTATAATATGGCTGATAACCCACAGCACAAGGATTACAGATTTCAATCTCCCTGTGTAGAGGAGGAGATTAGAAAATCTGGTGAGGCTGCCTCTTCTCCTAGTTCAGCACATGATCAGGATGAAGATGGTATCATTTCTAAGTCCTCACCAGAGGCAACTGCCAATGAAGGACATCATCCTGAGGCAGGAAGTCCCCAGTTCCAAGAAATAGGGGCACATGTGAATACTGATCTACACTCAGCACATGTTCATCCTGATTTCATCAGGAGGTCAGCTGATTCAGCACAGACTGATGATGACCTGGGCTTTTTCTTTGATGTTCTAGCCCACAATACTATTCTTGAGACTGAGGTATGTAGACTACAAGAACTGCTTGCCAAAATGTCACAAGAATCAAGTCCATCTGCCCACATTCACCCACAGATGGCAGTTTCTCCTGAAACTATCCCAAACACTAAGCCACTCTCAACAAATTTGCCACCAGCCTCTACTTCAGGTACCATTTCTCAAGGACAGAACCCCTCTTAACTAATGGTTGCTACCTTTTAAACATCCTTACCTCTCATCACTTCCATAATCACAAACACTGTACATCAAGCCATTGATGAGAGGCTTTCCTCAAATCTTCAACCCTTAGTTGATGCTGCTGTTTCTAAGAAACTTTCTGACATTCACACCCCTAAACCCAATGCAACCAAAAAGGGGGAGTCTAAGTCAGTGAAAGTAGACAAAAGAAAGAGAGCTGAAGAGGAAGCAGAAAAAGAGAAGAAAGAAAAGGAAATGATCACCTACAAGAGGAAGAAAAGCTCTAAAAAGACTGAAGGTGAGAAAAAGTTAGAAGAATTGATCAAAGAAGCTGATGAGCAACATAGCAGATCTATGGATAAGATTATTGATCAACTCTTCAAACAAGGATTTAACACTGCCAAACTTGACTATGAAATCAGAAGTTTAGAGATTCAAGAGATTGAACAAAGATGGGCAAGTTGGAGTGAGAAAGAAAGGGAAAGGCTGGAAGCTATGGCAAGATTTATATAAAAACATCTGGGAAGATCAACCATTGAAGTAAAGTCATGGTCCAGAGACAGTATTTTGGAGATAACCACCAGAATCTGTTCTTCTGAAGTATTTAACAGAGGATTGATTATAGAAGCTCTTGATGAAGCTGGTGCTGGGAAAATGACTGATATGGCAAAATTATCAAAAGCTTCACTCACATCCAAGATGCTAGAGCAGCCTGCACAATCACCCAAACCAAAACAACCACCCTCACAACCCTCAAAACCAACTCCTTTACCCAAGAAACCTACTCAACCCACTACCAATGATGCACCTAAGAGGAAGAGAAGGATGTTGAGGATGGAAGAAGAAGAAGATGATGAGGATGATAGTTTGCCAATCTCTACTGTTCTCAAAATAAAGATGCCTGAGCCCAGGAGTCAACCAACAACAATCACACCTGACTTCCAAAGGCAAATGGTAAAAGTCAAACTTGAAGAAGAAGAACAACACAAACAACATGATGAGCAGCTGTTATGGATGATTGATAAAGAGTTCCCAAGTCTTCATCCATACAAGCTACGTAGAAACATGCTCAGAGGTTTATGCTCTCAGATTTACATTCCAATATCAGAAAGAGAGAGTGAGAATTTGGCCTGACCCCAGAGTAAGTGACAGAATTCACAAAAAAAAGATTCCAAGCAGATACAATGGCTAAGTAAAGAAGATTGTAGATGCTGTGATAATGCTGGCCATTGTAGTGTCACCCTGGGAAATCCTTGATGACTTCAAGAGAGCTTACAAGTCTAAGATGACTCCACAAACTTTACTAGAAAACAAAATGATGGATTTTTAAGAACACAAAAACATAGTTTAACCCGTTAAACTTTCTGAAAACGCAACGGAATAACAACATTATAATAACTAACTTATAAGCTGAAAAACATGTTCTTTAGGTGACCATATAAATGTATAAAGAAAACCCAAAATCAAAGGATCTTAATATGTGAATAAGCAAGCTATGAACACCAAAAACAAGCAAAATGGACAGTCATTAACAAGCTGCCATAATCTACCTTTCAACAGCTCAAGACAATGCTTCTAAAAGGGGCTGCCAAAACCGTGGATTAGATGAAGATGGAGATGCCCAAATCGGCCAAGACTCCAAGAGAAGGAGCCCTCAAGCTTGTATACCCCAAGCCTCCTTGCAAACACCTCTTCTTGCTAGGGAGATGACACCAAAATCGACCACAAAACCCTCCAAACTTGCTGTCTGGCCGAGAGGTTTTAGAGAGAGAGAGATGTTTTGTGTGTGTTGCATGCAAAAATGAGATTGGATCAGATGTTTTGAGTCTCCAAGACTAGTTAAATGCGTATGTTGGTTACAAGAAAAAAAGGTCCAATGAAAAACAAGGGGGGGGGGCAAAATTGATTCAAAAGGGGTTTCCCTCTTTAATCAAACACACACACTTAAACTTTAACTAGTCTTTTGTCACACATTAATAAGTCATCTACTAGACTTATTTAAAAATATGACATATATCTTCTCTAATTAAACAATTTAATTAAAGTACACTCTATTGTTATTTGTGTTATTTAAACCCTTTTGAATAACAAAAATAATAATAAACCCATCAACAAATTATCCTCATAATTTGTTCCATCACATATGCAACTTATTTAGAAAACCCATTTTCTAAATTGGTATAAATATTTAATTGCATGATCATATCATCAATTAAATATTAATTGGTGTTTGCTAAGCTTGTTATTGGGTATAACCCGATTTGGATCATAACGTACTAACCGCATCAATATTCTACGTGTCTTGGGCATAAACAATCCTACAATCTCCCAATTGCCCAAGATTCATAGAAGATTGATGCAAGCAGTAAATACCGCCTAACAACGGTTTACTACCCTTAATACGCATGACTTATAGCCATTCAATAACATCATCTTATTCAAGTATCCTACTTGAAATGATTTAGGTGAATTAATCATCTATCCTTTTGTTACAGATGTCATGTTAAATCCAAGAACACAGAGTGATCATTCCTTGTTGATTTAACTTATCAGGCCTTAGACATCTAACTCTCAATGAATAAGAGGAAGAAATTCCATCTTGACTACATACGTTTCTCACAAACACCTCGTATCATACCTGAACATACCCTTATGTGCTGTCCACTATTTCAGGACAGTGAAGAATTAGCTCAAGGTATAATACTTGGTGAATATCAAAACCCAATATGTATCTCAGGTCGGAGGATACCAAATGATATTCACCTTTACTCAAATTACTTATGATCAATCAATAAGATTCCATGTAGTAAAATTTGAGATGCGGGTTAGTCCAATATTGTATCCCACAATATCTATGAACCTTGGTAGCAACCCATTGCTCTATATTCATCCTTATGAATATCAACCAATCCAAGTTCATAATATCTTACCCTCACACTTGTCCCATAAGTACGAACGACTACGGACATTTAGAGTAAACAATTTACTCATGGATTAAACATGCTAAATTGGAACATTAATTGAAACATTATAACCAAATAATTTTATTCAAATAATAAAGAGTTCCATATATCCAAATACAAAATTTACAGATCAAATCCAATCACTAGAATATTGAAGTCCCATGGCACAAGTATGACCTTCATGCTTTGCCTTTTCAAGGAGCTTCGTGAGAGGATCCGCAATGTTTTGATCCGTGTGAACTTTGCGAATACATATCTTTCCCTTTTCAACTTCATCTCGTATGTAGTTGAATCTCCGCTCAATGTGCCTAGTCTTTTGATGAGCACGAGGTTCCTTGATTTGAGCAATCGCACCCTCGTTATCATAAAAGATCTCTAGGGGTTCCTGAATGGAAGGGACAACCCCTAGATCTGCAATGAATTTCTTCAACCATGCAGCTTCTTGAGCTGCCAATGAGGCAGCAACATATTCTAATTCTGTAGTTGTTAGAGCCACCACATCCTGTCAGAATGAAAATACATCCCGATTGTGACCGAGAATCATCACGATCGGTTTGGAAACTCGCATCCGTGTAACCTTTTACAACGAGTTCCTCATCACCAGATCCATAGATTAGGAACATATCTCTTGTCCTCCTTAGGTACTTAAGTATGTTCTTAGCAGCCATCCAATGACTGTTTCCAGGATTTTGCTGGTAACGGCTTGTCATGCTTAAGGCGCATGACATGTCCGGTCGAGTGCATATCATTGCATACATGATGGATCCAATAGCAGATGCGTATGGGATTGCCTTCATTTTATCTTGCTCATCCCTTGAGCTAGGACATTGAGTCGTACTCAATATCGTTCCTCTTTGAATAGGTACGGTACCTTTCTTAGAGTTCTCCATCTTGAACCTTTTCAACATCTTATCAATGTATGCACTTTGATTTAAACCAATCAACCGCCTCGATCTATCCCTATAGATCTTTATTCCCAGAATATAGGCGGCTTCACCAAGATCCTTAATGGAAAAACAACTTCCAAGCCAGGTTTTTACACCTTCCAAGGTTGGAATGTCATTTCCAAATAGTAGTATGTCATCAACATACAATACTAGGAAAGTTATTGTGCTCCCACTAGCCTTCTTATACACACAAGCCTCATCAGCGTTTTTGATGAAGCCAAATTTCTTTACTTCCTCATCAAAACGATGATTCCAGGTTCTCAATGCTTGTTTCAATCCATAGATTGATTTCTTTAACTTGCATACTTTATTAGGATGTTTTGGATCGACAAAACCTTCAGCCTGAACCATATAGACATCTTCCTCAAGATATCTATTAAGGAAAGCGGTTTTGACATCCATTTGCCAAATCTCATAATCATAATGAGCAGCTATGGCAAACAATATCCTTATAGACTTTAGCATCGCAACAGGTGAGAAAGTTTCATCATAGTCAACCCCTTGAGTTTGGGTGAAACCCTTTGCTACAAGTCTAGCTTTATAAGTATCCAAGTTTCCATGCATATCAGTTTTCTTCTTGAAAACCCACTTGTTTCCAACTACTTTGGAATTAAGAGGTAGTACAACAAGTTCCCAAACTTGATTGTCATACATGGATTGCATCTCAACGTTCATGGCCTCAAGCCATTTGTCACAATCCAAATTGGACACTACATTCTAGTATGTGGTTGGTTCATCTGAATCTACCACATAGCATCCATCCATGAAAAATCCATATCTTTCAGGTGGATTACTAGTTCTACCACTTCTACGAACATTTTGTGTGTATTAATCAAACGCTTGATCAACCTCAACATCCTCATGTTGAGTGCTAGTTTTAACCAGATGTGCATCGGGTTGTGGTTCTTGATCCTCCTCAAGATCCACTGTTCTACTGCTAGTTCCTTCCATAAGGAACTTTGCCTCTAAGAACTCACCCTTTCTGGCAACAAACACTTTTTGTTCCAGTGGATCATAGAAATAATATACCATAGAATCTCTAGGATATCCAATAAAGATACACTTGGTGGATCGGACTTCCAAGTTGTTTGGGGTGGGAGTCTTAACGTAAGCCTCACAACCCCAGACCCTTAAGTATGATAGGGATGGAACTCTTCCATGCCATATCTCAAAATGTGTCCTTTCCACCTTTTTGGTTGGGGCCATATTTAGAATACGGGCCACGGAGAGCAAAGCAAAACCCCAAAATGATAGAGGTAATGTGCTTCTAGCCATCATAGATCGAATCATATCCAATAAGGTTCGATTCCTCCTCTCAGACACACCATTATGTTGTGATGTTCCAGGTGGAGTGAGTTGTGAGACAATCCCACAACTCCTAAGATGATCTTGAAAAGCATCACTTAGGTATTCACCTCCTCTATCGGTGCGGAGAACTTTAATCGACTTGTTGAGTTGATTTTCTACTTCATTCTTGAAGATCTTGAACGTTTCAAAAGCTTCATCTTTGTGCCTTAATAAGTACACATACCCATAGCGACTATAATCGTCGGTAAAGGTAATGAAGTATCTTTCACCATTCCTAGCCATTGGTTTAAAAGGACCACATACATCCGAATGTATGATTCCTAGTAAATCTTTTGCCCTTTCGTTAGTTCCACTAAAGGGTGCCTTAGTCATTTTTCCTTGTAAACAAGATTCACATACATCAAATGAATCACATTCATTCTTTTTTAAAAGACCATTCTTTTGAAGTGTTTGTATACGTTTCTTGTTTATATGACCAAGACGACACTGCCAAAGATAGGTATCATTCAAATCCAACTTGAGTTTCTTGGTGTTAGTATGATACAATGAACTATTTAAAACATTTTCATGAACCAATTCATAAATACCATTAATGGGAATAGCTTTAAAATAGAACATATCATTTAAAGAAACATAAATATCATTTTCAACAAAAGATAATACATAATCATAAAGTCTTAATTGGGATACTGAAATAATGTTCCTAGTCAAACTAGGAGCATACAAAACATTCTTCAAAATCACATCCAAGCCACTTGGAAGTTTTAGGATGTAGTCCCCACGAGCTTCAACTATGACTTTAGTTCCATTGCCCATGAAGAGGCTAACATCCCCTTGATTGAAGTCCCTACTTCTTGTGAACCCCTGCAACAAATTGCAAATATGAGTTCCACATCCGGTATCCAATACCCATGTGTTAGAAGATGTAATATTAAGATCAATATGAATCATGTATATTGTACCTGAGGTCTGCCCTGCATCCCTCTTTGCCTTCAACTCTTGGAGGTGGATAGGACAATTCCTTGCCCAATGTCCAATCTCTCCACACTTGAAGCATGGGTCATTAGTTGAAACCTTTTGCTTCTTCTCTTGTGGTTTGGGTGGCACCCTTGCCACCCCTTTCCCATTTCCCCAAACGGGTTGTTGGACCAAAAGAACCAATGAGCCTGATCAGAGAAACCTCTAAGTCCCACAAGACATCACAACAGCTGAAGAAGACCTGATCAGCTGTTCTACAAAGTCTGAAGAATACAACTGCTGAAGTACGTCTGAAGTACTGAAGACAAAGACTGGGACAACAGCTGAAGATCTAAAGTCTGAAGACTTCAACAAGTACTGAAGACAAAGACTGAAGATCAACAGCTGAAAGACAAAGTCTGATGTTCAAGTACTGAAGACATCAGCTGATGTTAACAGCTGATGACAACAGCTGAAGAGGGCTTCTTCAGTTGTTGTGATGGTTTTTCTTCTTCAGTAGTTTTCTTTTCCTTTCAGTAGTTTGTTTATTTTTCTTTTCAGTACTTGTAAACAACTGAAGAGGTTGTTCTTCAGTTGTTGTAGTTTCAGTAGTTTTATGTTTTTCAGTAGTTGTAAATGAGATGTTTAACACTTAGGAACATTTGTAAGAAGATGTCAGTTGTTGACATCTTCAGTAGTTGTTAAACATCAGTAGTTATAAAACGGTTACATGTCACTTTCAGGTGACATCAGTCTACGTCATTCTTTCCTTTATAAGGAAAGATGACTCACATGTAATCGTGCCTTTGAGGCCGACAATCTAATGCAATATTCCTTTTGTCGGATATTTCTCTCTCTATAACAAAATTCTTTTATCGTTTTATATCAATTGTTCTTGTTTGAATTTGTCTAATTCTGAGCTATTCCGCTGCTATATCTGTTCAATCGATTAAACCAAGGGCTGAGATCCTAACACGGGTCCCTTACCCTTGGCAACCTTTGCCTTGGGTGCGGGATGAGGCCTTTTCTGTTCCCACCTTCATGGATGGTGAGAACGGGTAAAACCCTTTTACCGATGGCCGCCTGGCCGTTTTAAGCATTGAGTGAAGCTCACCAATGCTCTTGTCCCATGCATTCATGTTGTAATTCAACACAAATGTCTCGAACTTCTTGGTAGGGCCATTAAGGATCAAATCCGTGACCAATTCCTTCGAGACGGGACAATTAAGCCTCTCGAGGCGGTCAATATGACTTTTCATCTTAAGTACATAAGATGTAACTGATTGGTTGTCGTCCATACGACATGCATGGAGTGCTCGAACCGTTTCGAAGCGCTCAACCCTTGCTTGCTGTTGGAACGTTTCCTTCAGCTGGGTTATCATGTCATAAGCTCCGTGATGTTCATACTCCTTTTGGAGATCCGGAGTCATGCTCGCTAGCATGAGACAAGACACTTGAACGAAGTCCTCAGTGTACTTCAGCCAATCGTTGTAGGCCTCCTCATCATCCTCAGTAGGCTAATCGGGGACAAGATCGTCTAAAACATATGATCTTCTCTCTTGCTTGAGAACAATTCTCAAGTTTCGATACCAATCAATGAAATTATTATGATTTAGACGTTCCTTTTGGAGGATCGCTCGTAATGATTGGGTGGATGCGGATGAGTTATCATGATTGTCATTATTGGTGGCCATCTACAAAATTTAACAAAGATCTATTTAGTATTTTCGATATTGCTATTTTTAATAATTAATGCCATTTAAGGTCATTTTTATATTAAAATATAGAACCCAACATTACATTTAAAATGTGGTTAGGTGACCTTTATCCCACGATTTAAATTAATAAGGTGGTCAACGATTGACGGTTGCAACCATTTGCAACTTCTAGAGGTATGGGATCGACTTTAAACATCATATGTAAAGTCGGCATGTTAATCCCATCAACACCATTTGGAAACCATATTTAGGTGATCCATTTAACATGGTTGCAAATCAAGTTACCCTACTTGCACACACGTGTGAGTTTACCCACATAAGTGATTAGGTGACCTTTATCCCACCAATGTGGTATCCCCACCTTAAATCACAAGTTCACTCTAAATGGTTAGGTGACCTTTATCCCACTAAGAGTTTCCAAATGACTCAAGTGTTGTGCAAAAGGACGGTGTTAAACTTGTTTGTCAAAAGTTTGAGATTTCATAATTCTAGTTAGAAAACTCTATGTACTTGTATTTGCATGCTTTCAAATACAAGATACCCTATGGTCCTTTTAATAAAACCCATTTTATTACGAAATCATTAATCCTTTTAATAACCATTATTAACACTTAATGATTAAGAACCATTTTGTATTAGCTTGTTAAGATCATTTATATTAAGATTGTCCACCATATCCAAATATCATACAATCATTCATAAAATCACAATTAAACAAGCATAATATTAACAACCACAATGTGCATAACCATAGCTACTATTGTGACCACACTTGTTTGCCATCACAAGTTTGGTCATTAGGTCTTTCCTAAGGGTTGAATACAACACAAAAAGAGATCAACATAGACTTCCACTTGAACTTGCATCCATATGCTTCAAGTCCTTTTCTTTGTATCTTCCTCTTGTGCTTCCTTCCCGAGCATCTTCTTTTACAAAATATATATCCTAATACATATTTTCTAGTAAAAGAAAATTACTCCTAATCTATTATTGCATCCCAATGAATAAATAGACAAAATACATTTTTAAGCAAAGCACAAATTAATATACAACCCCATTGAAAGAATATAATCAAATAAATACATTCAATCCAAACCAAACAACACAAGGTCAAGCTAGGTTATGCACTATCATATGAACAACCATAAACATCATTCAACAAACAAAATAAACCCCATCAAACCCCAAATTTTCAGCCAACATAAACTGAAAATTAGGGTTTGTTGTCCAAACAAACAACAACATATCAACCAATTGACATTCCCATCTTTCAAGGTTTAATCATAAGCATGAAGATATAACTTTGAAAGACTTGGGGTTTATTGAATCAACCAAAATCAGCCTATTATGAGTTGATAATCATCCTATAAAACCAATTTTAAAGGAGAAGAACAAGCAAGCTATCCACATAACCGACTCTTGATGCCATTGATGGGTTTGTAAGAACACAAAAACATAGTTTAACCCGTTAAAATTTCTGAAAACGCAGCGGAATAACAACATTATAATAACTTACTTATAAGCTGAAAAACATGTTCTTTAGGTGACCATATAAATGTATAAAGCAAACCCAATATCAAAGGATCTTAATATGTGAATAAGCAAGCTATGAACACCAAAAACAAGCAAAATGGACAGTCATTAACAAGCTGCCATAATCTACCTTTCAGCAGCTCAAGATAATGCTTCTAAAAGGGGCTGCCAAAACCGTGGATTAGATGAAGATGGAGATGCCCAATTCGGCCAAGACTCCAAGAGAAGGAGCCCTCAAGCTTGTATACCCCAAGCCTCCTTGCAAACACCTCTTCTTGCTAGGGAGATGACACCAAAATCGACCACAAAACCCTCCAAACTTGTTGCCTGGCCGAGAGGTTTTAGAGAGAGAGAGATGTTTTGTGTGTGTTGCATGCAAAAATGAGATTGGATCAGATGTTTTGAGTCTCCAAGACTAGTTAAATGTGTATGCTGGTTACAAGAAAAAAAGGTCCAATGAAAAACAAGGGGGGGGGGGGTAAATTGATTCAAAAGGGGTTTCCCTCTTTAATCAAACACACACACTTAAACTTTAACTAGTCTTTTGTCACACATTAATAAGTCATCTACTAGACTTATTTAAAAATATGACATATGTCTTCTCTAATTAAACAATTTAATTAAAGTACACTCTATTGTTGTTTGTGTTATTTAAACCCTTTTGAATAACAAATATAATAATAAAACCATTAACAAATTATCCTCATAATTTGTTCCATCTCATATGTAACTTATTTAGAAAACCCATTTTCTAAATTGGTGTAAATATTTAATTGCATGATCATATCATCAATTAAATATTAATTGGTGTTTGCTAAGCTTGTTATTGGGTATAACCCGACTTGGATCATAACGTACTAACTGCATCAATATTCTATGTGTCTTGGGCATAAACAATCCTACACAAAATGGTAAAGAAGGGGTTAATCTACAAGAAGCTTGAAGAAATAAGAAGAAATGAGCTCCAGTTATTGCTTGAAGGCACTCATCCTGATGAGTTTGCATACAGAGAGATAACAACTGTGGAGCTGAAAAATGGAAAGCATATTGAGTACTTATCTGAGTACTATGGGTCTGAGTTCTTCTTGAAAGTGGAGCTGAAGAACTCACAATGGAAGAACAAGTTGTTTTCCTTGAGGCCTATGTCAGAGAGTCTTATAGACTTATCATTGGAAAGTAGGTTTCATGGATGGGGTAATAGCTCTGTGTCCAATTCCCCAAGACAGAGTTCCCATTCATCCTTTGCCAATCAAACCTTCTGAAATCTATTCCCTGGCCTGAGCTTATATTGAAGATTTCTGAGCTGATCCAGATATTGTTTCTGCCAATAAGTGGGACCTTAATAATTTTAAAGGTTTTGGCTGCATTGGTTCAGGGGGAGTTTGTTGGACCAAAAGAACCAATGAGCCAGATCAGAAAAACCTTTAAGTACCACAGACATCAAAACAACTGAAGTGATCTACAAAGTCTGAAGACAAAGTCTTAAGACAACTGCTGAAGAGAAAGTCTGAAGACAAAGTCTGAAGACAATTGCTGAAGACAAAGTCTGAAGACAACTGCTGAAGACAAAGTCTGAAGACAACTGCTGAAGACAAAGTCTGAAGACAACTGCTGAAGACAAAGTCTGAAGACAACAGCTGAAGACAAAGTCTGAAAATCAAGTTCTCAGAAGTTGTCACAATAGTGAAGTAGTTTTCTTCAGTAGTTGTGATGGTTTACATTTCAGTAGTTTGTAATCAGTAGTTTTATATTATGTAAAGCATCTGAAGTTCTTATACTTCAGATGTTATAACTTCAGTAGTTGTAATTTTAGCTTATACTTAACTTCTAGTGAAGGTGTCCTCAGTTGTTGTGGACATCTTCAATAGTTTAGTTTACTTTCAGTTGTTTGTATAAATCAGTTAGATGTCACTATCAATTGACGTCAGCTGATGTCACATTCCTTATAAAAGGAATGTTGACCTAATTTCCCTGTATGGGAAGCTTGTGCATGAATGAAAACATTCTTTTTGCAGAAAACTCTCTCTCTATAACCGTTACTGTTTGATTGAATATTCATATTATTCTTGCTACAATTTCGTCTAATTCGTGTGCTATTCCGCTACAAATCCTAATCTAATTGATCAAACTAGATCTCGATCCCTTCAGTTCATTGTTCATCCGCCTTTCTCACACTTAGCAGTTTTCCAAACTTAGGCATATGAATTACTGTTTGGGCGTATGAGCAGCCTAGGGCACACTTATCATTAGATTCAGTCCCCAAAACTTCGTCTATCATGTTCTAAGGTTAAATCTTACATTCTAAGCCTTAGAGACACAACCACAACATTACCAAGCATGAACATAGTCCAACATCATATCATAATCATAGCATACAAACATTCATACATACGAGTATAAAGCCCAGTTTATAAAAACATAAGTTCATGCATTTCCAGCCCCCAAAATTCAGTTAAAACATGTAAAAGAGGGGTTCTAGAACTCATCTTGACAGCCTCTTCGAGTATGGCTTCTTCCAAACTCGTCTGCAACTGAGTTCAACCGTCTAGAAACCCATCAAAACACACACCCGAACACATACAAACATACATAAGCATACAATCGAGGCAAGGCTAGTTAAGAACACTTAAAACCATGAATTCTTACCTTGAATTCAATTTTCAGCTTATTCTTCTTCAAAAATCCAAAACTTCTGCTCTGCTACTCTCTCTCTAACATCCGAGAATTGTGTGGGTGCAGAAAGAGTGATGGGCGGTCATCACCTTTTACATCCACCTTTTTGAAACCTTTATGTCCTTCTGAGACTTTTTACTCCACAACTTGGGTAAAATATCTTTTCTTTCTTTTTCTTCACTTTATTTTTTCTTTCTTTTTCTTTAAAAATAACCAGGCTCTTCTCTTTTTGATCAATGATCACCACTGGTTGCTTCACATAATTGAGCCATTCATCTACCTCGGTATCCTCTAGTGGAACAATCATGTACACATCTACTAAACATTTCCTTAGATGAGATACATGGAATATCGGGTGAATTCCACTTAACTCATATTGTAACTCCAACCTATAGGCCACCTCTCCTACTCTAGAAATGATTCGGAAAGGCCTTATATATCTCGAGCTCAACTTGCCCCCTTTCTGAACCGAATGATACCCTTCCAAAGTGAGACCTTCAACATAACCTGATCACCCACCTGAAACTCAATCGGTCTGTGCCGTTTATCAGCATACGACTTCTGTCTATCTTTGGATGCCTTCATGAAGGCTTTGATCTTTTCAAGCTTCTCAGTCGTAGCCTTGATCACCTCAACGCTTCCAACTCCTTCTGACCAATATCACCTCAACAGACGGGTGTCCTGCATCTCCTACCGTATAACATCTCATAAGGGGGCATACAAATGCTAGCATGATAGCTGTTATTATATGAGAACTCAGCTAACGGTAAGTGGTCATCCAAACTTCCTCTAAAATCGATGACACATGCTCGAAGCATATCTTTCAGCGTCTGAATGGTCCGTTCCGACTGGCCATCCATTTGAGGATGATAAGCCGTGCTAACATGTAACCTCGTCCCCATTGCCTCATGGAATTTCTTCCAATATTTTGATGTAAACCGGGTGTTACGATCAGACACAATAGACACCGGCACACCATGACGAGTTACGATCTCCTTGATGAAAAGATGCACCAACCTCTCAGATGAATACGTCTCGCGAATCGGTAGGAAGTGAGCACTCTTCCTCAAACGGTGAACTATCACCCATATGGCATCATACCCTTTCTGGGTACGCGGTAGCTTCATAATGAAATCCATGGTGATGTGCTCCCACTTCCACTCTGGTATATCCAAAGGTTGGGTCTTCCCATATGGCTTTTGGTGCTCGGTCTTCACTTGTAAACAAGTAAGGCATTTACTCACATACTCCACCACATCACGCTTCATACCCGGCCACCAATAATCTTTCTTCATGTCTTGGTACATCTTTGTAGCATCGTGATGAATAGAGTATCGAGTCTTGTGAGCTTCATCCATAACCTTCCCACGTAGATCCCCAAAATAAGGAATCCACATCCGTCTGAATCGGGTTCTAACACCAAGCGTGTTTTCACCCAACTCTGCGACCAGACATCTCATTCTTTTAGAGTTAAGATGATCTTCTATCATTGCCTCATCTTGGAACTCCTTGACTTGCTTCATCACATCAGAGGGCATGATCATTTGGTAAGCTTTCACCCGAATCGGCTCGGGTCTCTCTTTTCGGCTAAGGGCGTCCGCCACCACGTTGGCTTTGCCCGGATGGTAATGGATCTCGCAGTCATAATCTTTTATGAGCTCCAAACATCGTCTCTGCCTCATGTTCAGGTCCTTCTGCTCAAAGAAATACTTCAAGCTCTTGTGGTCAGTGAATATGGTGCACTTCATTCCGTAAAGGTAGTGCCTCCAAATTCTTAATGCAAATACCACACCGCTAGCTCGAAGTCATGAGTAGGATAATTGACCTCATGAACCTTCAACTGTTGGGATGTGTAGGTTATAACCTTTCCTCTCTGTATTAATACACACCCCAACCCCGAGTAAGAAGCATTAGAATAAACCACCAGATCTTCACTTCCATCGGGTAATAACAGAACATGAGCTTGAGTGAACCTCGCCTTTAATTCCTCGAATGCCTTCTCTTGAGCTTGACCCCATACGAACTTCACATCTTTTCAGGTCAGCTTGGTTAGTGGAGAAGCGATCTTAGAGAAGTATTGAATGAATCTTCTGTAATAGCCGCCAAACCCAAGAAACTACGAATCTCAGATGGCGTCTTTGGAGACTTCCATTGCATCACCGCCTCCACCTTTGCCGGGTCCACCATAATCCCCTCGGGATTCACCAAATGATCCAAGAACTGAACCTCATGCAACCAGAATGTGCACTTAGACAATTTAGCATACAACTTCTCCCTTCTCAACGTTTCTAACACCTCTCATATGTGATCGGCATGCTCCTCCTCATTCTTTGAATAAATTAGGATATCATCAATAAACACAATCAATCATTTATCTAACATCGGCCGACACACTCGATTCATCAGATCCATAAAAGCAGCCGGTGCGTTGGTCAAACCAAATGACATAACGAGGAACTCGTAGTGACCATACGCGTGTGAAAAGTTGTTTTAGGAATATACTGCTCTTTCACCTTTAACTGATGGTATCCCGATCAAAGATCTATCCTTGAGAACCAACTGACACCTTGAAGCTGATCAAACAAATCGTCAATTTTCGGTAAGGGGTATTGGTTCTTTATCATCAACTTATTCAGCTCACGGTAGTAATACACATACTCTTACCACTGTCTTTCTTCTTCACAAATAAGACCGGAGCACCCCATGGAGAGATACTCGGTCTAATAACCCCTTATCAAGCAGCTCTTGCAATTGCTCCATCAACTCTTTCATCTCAGTCGGAGCCAACCGATATGGTGCCTTAGCAACAGGTTGGGCACCCGGTAATCTGAAACTCGATCAGGTGGCACTCCTCGTAAGTCTTCTGAGAACATGTCTGGAAAGTCACACACAACTGGTACATCAGACAGGTGTGGTGTTGGTGTTTTTACATCCTTCACATAAGCCAAATAGGCACTACATCCACGCGTCATGCACTTTCCCGCCACCGCCATTGAGATTACTTTCGAAATCATCGTGACTCGATCACCATAAACCGTTACCGAACTCCCGTCAGGAACTATCAAATGAATTATCTTCTTGCGACACACAATGTTCGCCTCGTAATCCACCAACCAATCCATCCCTAGTACTACGTCAAACCCGACTAAGGTCATCACGAATGGTCTAACAAGAAACTTATGACCTTCTAATTTCACATCACATCCTTCTATCATCGCAGAAATCCTGGTAGACTTATCTATGGTAGTTTCTACATCAAAGGGCACATCAACACTCCTACTACTAACAACCAATTTAGCACAGAGAGCAGCAGAAATAAAACTTTTACTGGCACCAGAATCAAATAATATGGAGGCTAAAGTTTGGTTTACTAGAAATGTACCTAACACGACATTAGGTCCGTCCTAGCCTCCTCTTGCGTCATCGTAAACGCTCTGGCGCTCGCCCTCATTCCTTCACCTCCAGTCTTCTTCACCCCAGAACTCTTAGCCCTCAGATTCTTATAGTCTCTAATCATGTGGCCCTCCACACCCCAATTAAAACATCTGCATGCACAATAACCTTTGCTATGTGTCCCATCCTCCCACACTTAAAGCACAAGCTCGATTCCTATCAACATTCTCCAATATGCTCCTTTCAACATTTGCCACACTTCTTCGACCCTGCACCAGATGGGACAACACAACGGTCTTCTACCCATGCCTTCTTGTTACTCCTCTGGGCACCACCTCAACCAACTTTTTCCCACTCCAATTCCAGTCAACACCACCTTTCTTGCTACCTTCGGCCTATTGGGTTTTGTCACATGTAAATCAAGCTAGTTTAACCATTTAAACTATGAAAACGCAGCGGAAAAAGGATTTTAACATATGGTTTATAATCTGAAAATTTTGCCAAATTAAACTACAAACAAAACCCAAGAACAAGGATCAAATGTATGTGAAATAATATGCTATCAAGCAACACAAAAACACCATAGGGTGTTAATAGAAAACAACCTTTCTTGTGCAAATGTTGTAGATGAATAGATGAAAGTGATGATGTTCTTGAATGTGTAGCCTTCAAAAGGAAGGCCTCAAGCTTGTATACTCACAAGCCTAAACAAACACCTAATATTGTTAGGTAGAAGAACACCAATATGTACTCCCTTTTGAACAATCCGAATCAGCCAAGAAGATCTTAAAGTGCTCCCAACAAAATTGAATTTTTCAGCCCCTTCTTTCTTCCCTTTTGAACGAAAATTGCTTGTTCTTTGAGAGAGTTTTGGCTTTGTGTGTGTGAGAGAAAAGTGTAGGTTGTGGTTGAGTGAAATGAGTGAGTTAAGTCTTGCAAAAGCCAAGACAAAACACAAGGTTCCCAACAGCCCATATGGGCGGCCAAAATTATTAACCAAATGGGTTTTCCCCCATTTGAAACTTTTATAAAATTACTCTTTCAACCATAAGTTTTTTATAAAATTAAAACCCATTTTAAATTTATAACTATAACACAATTTATTTGTTATTATTTAACCAACTTAAATAATGAAACAAATAATATCTTATGAACAAACTATCCATATAATGTTGTTCTATCCCAAAGCAATGTTTTAGAAAACCCATTTTCTAAATTGTTGTCAATGTTTATTTGTATGATCTCATCAACAAACAAACATTTATTGGTGTTTGTATAGCTTGTTATTGGGTATGACCTGACTTGGATCATAACGTACTAACCACATCAATCTTATATGTGTCTTGGGCATACAAGATCCAGCAATCTTTCACTTGCACAAGATTCAGCAATCTTTCACTTGCACAAGATTCAAAGAAGATTGATGCAAGCAGTAAATACCGCCTAACAACGGTTCACTGCCCCTAATACGTATGACTAAATGCCATTCAATAACATCATCCCCTTCAAGTACCATACTTGAAAAGTTTTAGGTGAATCAATCATCTATCCTTTTGTCGTAGATGTCATGTTAAATCCTAGAGACATAGAGTGATCATTCTCCATTGATTTAACTTTATCAGGCCTTAGACATCTTACTCTCAACGAATAAGAGGGACAAATCCCATCTTGACAACATACGTCTCTCACAATTACCTTATATCATACCTGAACTCAGACTTATGTACTGCCATGTTTCAGAATAGCAAAGAGCTAAGTCAAAGTATAATATTCAGTAATATCAAGACCCAATATGTATCTCAGGTCAAAGGATACCAAATGATGTTTGCCTTTACTCAAAATTACTTATGATCAACCAGGAAGATTCCATGTAGTAATGTTTGAGATGCGGGTCAGTCTAATATTTGCATCCCACAAATACCTATGAACTTTGGCAACAACCTTTTGCACTATATATTCATCCATATGAATATCTACCAATCTAAGTTCATAATAGCATTACCTTCATGCTTGTTCCCACAAGCATGAACAACTACGGACGTTCTGAATAAATAATTACTCATGGATTTAAACATGCAAAATAGGAATATTAGTTGAATCATTATAACCAAATAATTCGTTCAAGTAATAAAGGGTTACAATATCTCAATACAAAAATTAAAGATCAAATCCAGTCACTAGAATATTGAAGTCCCATGGCACAAGCATGACTTTCATTCTTTGCCTTTTCAAGAAGCTTCGTGAGTGGATCCGCAATGTTTTGATCCGTGTGAACTTTGCGAATACATATCTTTCCCTTTTCAACTTCATCCCTTATGTAGTTGAATCTTCGTTCAATGTGCCTAGTCTTTTGATGTGCACGAGATTCCTTTATTTGAGCAATCGCACCCTCGTTATCACAAAGAATTTCTAGGGGGTCCTGAATGGAAGGGACCACCCCTAGATCGGCAATGAACTTCTTTAACCATGCAGCTTCTTGAGCTGCTAATGAAGCGGCGATGTATTCTGACTCTGTAGTTGATAATGCCCACACATCTTGCTTAGAGCTCTTCCAAGAGATTGCTCCTCCATTCAAGATGAAAATGTACCCCGATTGTATCGTGAATCATCCCGATCAGTTTGGAAACTCGCATTCGTGTAATCTTTACTACGAGCTCTTCTTCACCAGATCCATAGATTAGGAACATATCTTTGGTCCTCCTTAGGTACTTAAGTATGTTCTTAATAGCCTCCAATGACTGCTTCCAGGATTTTGTTGGTATCGGCTTGTCATGCTCAAAGCGCATGACACGTCCGGTCTAGTGCATATCATTGCATACATGATGGATCCTAGAGCAGACGCATACAGATACCCTTTATTTTGTCTTGCTCATCCTTGAGCTTGGACATTGAGTCTTACTCAATATCGTTCCTCTTTGAATAGGTATGGTACCTTTCTTAGAGTTTTCCATCTTGAACCTTTTTAGATCTTATTAATGTACGCACTTTGATTCAAACCTTCAACCGCCTTGATCTATCCCTATAGATCTTTATTCATAAAGTATAGGTGGCTTCACCAAGATCCTTATGGAGAAACAACTTCCAAGCCAGGCTTTTACACCTTCCATGGTTGGAATGTCATTTCCAAATAGTAGGATGTCATCGACATACAATACTAAGAAAATGGTGATGCTCCCACTAGCCTTCTTATATACACATGCTTCATCAGTGTTTTTGGTGAACTCAAATTTGGTTATCTCTTCATCAAAACAGTGATTCCAACTTCTTGATGCTTGCTTCAATCCATAGATTGATTTCCTTAACTTGCATACTTTGTTAGGATGTTTTGAGTTGACAAAAATCTTCAGGCTGAACCATATAGACATCTTCCTCAAGATATCCATTTAGAAAAGCGGTTTTAACATCCATTTGCCAAATCTGAAATCATAATGAGCAGCTATGGTAATATCCTAATAGACTTTAGCATTGCAACTAGTGAGAAGGTCTCATCATAATCAACCCCTTGAGTTTGAGTGGAACCTTTTGCTACAAGTCTAGCTTTATAAGTATCCAAGTTTCCATGCATATTGGTTTTCTTCTTGAAAACCCATTTACTTCCAACTATCTTGGAGTTAAAAGGTGGTTCAACCAAGTCCTAAACTTGGTTGTCATACATGGATTGCATCTCTACGTTCATGGCTTCAAGCCATTTGTCACAATCCAAATTGGACATTGCATCATGATAGGTGGTTGGTTCATCGGAATGTACCACATAGCATCCATCTATGAAAATCCATATCTTTCAGGTGGATTACTAATTCTACCAGATCTGCGAACGTTTTGTGTAAATTGATCAACCACTTGATCATTCTCAACATCCTCATGATGAGTGCTAGTGTCAACCAAACGTGTATCGGTTTGTGGTTCTTGATCCTCCTCAAGATCCACAGTTCTACTGCTAGTTCCTTCCGTAAGGAACTTAGCTTCTAAGAACTCAGCCTTCTTGGCAACAAACTCCTTTTGTTCCAATGGATCATAGAAATAATATCCCATAGAATCTCTAGGATATCCAATGAAGATACACTTAGTGGAACACTTTCTAGCTTGTTTGAGGTGGGAGTCTTAACATAAGCCTCACAACCCCATACCTTTAAATATGACAGTGATGGAACCCTTCCATGCCATATTTCAAAAGGTGTCATTTCCATTTTCTTGGTTGGGGCCATATTCAAAATACGCACCGTAGAGAGCAAAGCGAAACCCCAAAGTCATAGAGGCAGTGAGCTTCTAGCCATCATAGATCAAACCATATCTAATAGAGTTCCATTTCTCCTCTCGGACATGCCATTATGTTGTGGCATTCCAGGAGGAGATAGTTGTGAGACATACCACAACTTCTAAGATGATCTCTAAAAGCATCACTAAGGTATTCACCTCCTCTATCGGTGCGGAGAATTTTTATTTTCTTGTTGAGTTAATTTTCAACTTTATTTTGGAAGATTTTGAACATTTCAAAAGCTTCATCTTTGTGTCTTAACAAGTACACATAACCATATCGACTATAGTCGTCGGTAAAGGTAATGAAGTATCTTTCATGGTACCTAGTCATTGGCTTAAAAGGACCACATACATCCAAATGTATGATGCCTAACAAATCTTTTGCCCTTTCAGACTTGCCATTAAAAGGTGCCTTAGTCATTTTACCTTGTAAACAAGATTCACATACATCGAATGAATCATATTCATTTGCTTTTAAAAGACCGTTCTTTTGAAGTGTTTGTATGCGCTTCTTGTTTATATGACCAAGACGGAAATGCCAAAGATAGGTATCACTCACATCCAATTTGAGTTTCTTAGTGGTGGTTTGGTACAATGAGCTATCATATAATGTGTTTTCACGAACCAATTCATAAATACCATTAACAGGAATAGCTTTAAAATAAAACGTGCCATTTAAAGAAACATGAATTTCATTCTCAATAAATGACAAAACATAATGATATTGTCTTAATTGGGCAACATAATAATGTTCCTAGTTAAACTACGAGCATACAAAATATTGTTCAAAATTGATTCCAAACCATTTGGAAGATTCAAGATGTAGTCCTCTCAGCCTTCAACTTGAACCTTTGCCCCATTCCCCATGTAGAGGCTTACATCCCCTTTCTTGAAGTCCTAACTTCTTTTGAACCCCTGCAATAAGTTGCAAATATGAGTTTCACATCCGGTATCCAATACCCATGTGTTAGAGGATATTAAATTTAAATCAATATGGATCATGAAAATTGTACCTGAGGTTTGCCCGACATCCTTCTTTGCTTGCAACTCTTTGAGATGGACTGGGCAATTTCTTGCCCAATGTCCAATCTCCCCACACTTAAAGCATGGGTCATTCAAAGCAACCTTTTGCTTTTTCTCCCACTGTTTTGGTGGTGGCACTCTTACCACTCTCTTTCCCTTAACATGCCCTTTACCCTTGGCAACATTTTCCTTGGGTGCGGGGTGAGGCCTCTTCTTGTTCCCACCTTCATTAATGGTGAGAACCACCCATGGCCGCCTCGACATGTTTAAGCATAGAGTGAAGCTCACTTATGTTCTTGTCCCACCCGTTCATGTTATAGTTCATGAAAAAGTTGTCAAACCTTTTTGAGAAAGAGTTGAGGATCAAATCTGTAGCCAACTCTTTCGAGAGGGGACAATTCAGCCTTTCGAGGCGGTTGATGTGGCTTTTCATCTTAAGTACATAAGATGAAATAGATTGGGTGTCGTCCATATGACACGCATGGAGTGCTCTAACCGTTTCGAAGCGCTCAATCCGTGCTTGTTGTTGGAACGATTCCTTCAACTGGTTATCATGTCGTATGCTCCATGATGTTCATACTCCTTTTGGAGATCTGGAGTCATACTTGCCAACATAAGGCAAGACACTTGGACTGAGTCCTCAGTGTATTTACCCAATTATTGTAGGCCTCCTCATCATCCTCACTAGGTTGATCGGGAATCGGATCGTCTAATATGTATGATCATTTCTCTTGCTTGAAAACAATTCTCAAGTTTCGAAACCAATCAATAAAGTTATTATGGTTTAGACGCTCCTTTTGAAGAATGGTCCTTAGTGATAGTGAGTGAGTTGTCGGGATTTCATTGTTATCATTATTGTTGGTGGCCATCTACAAAATATAAAAAAGTTCAGTTTTAGTAATTTCGATATTGTTCATATTTTAATAATTAAAACCCCTTTTAAGTGTCGTACACAATTTTAAATCTAGAATCCAACGTTACATTCAAATAGTGGTTAGGTGACATTTATCCCATTATTTAATTAACAAGGTAGTCAACGTTTTGACAATAGCAACCCTTTGTAACTTCTAGGGTATGGGATCGACTTTAAAACATCATATGTATAGTCGGCATGTTTATCCCATCAACACCTTATAAACCATATTGTAGGTGATCCATTTAACATGGTTTGCAAATCAAGTTACCCTACTTGCACACACATGTGAGTTTTCCAACATAAGTGGTTAGGTGACATTTACCCACAAATATGGTATTCCCATCTCAAATCACAAGTTCCCTCAATATGGTTAGGTGACCTTTATCCCATTAAGAGTTTTGAAATGAATCAAGTGTTGTGCAAAGATGGTGTTAAACTTGTTTATAAAGAAATTTATAGTTTTCAAATCTTAGTTAGAAAACTCTATGTACGTTATATATGCATGCTTTCAAATACAAGGTACCCTATGGTTCACTTTTAATAAAAACTTCTTTTATTAAAACCATTAATCCTTTTAATAACCTTTTATTAATCACTTAATGATAAAGAACCATCAAAATCAGCTGTTAAGTTTGTTAATGAATTGTAATGCATATCCAAATATCAACCAAATAACAAACAACAATCATCCAAACAAGCATAAACATACAAACATGAGTGCATAACCATAGCCACTAAGTTGACCACACTTGTTTGCCATCACAAGTGTTGTCATAAGATCTTTCCTAAGGGTTGAGATGACACATCAAAATGTGTCCATGAACTCCCACTTAAATCACATCCAAAAACTTCGTGTCCATGTTTTCTGTGTCCTTCTTTGAGTCTTCATCTTGTGCATCTTCTTTTACAAAATCATATCCTAATACAACTTTTTTTTCTAATAAAAGAAATGCACCTAATCTATTTATTACATAACCAAATGAATAAACAAATTACAACCCAAAATACAAAACACAAATTACAACCCTTTCAAGAAACAAACCAACATGACAAAACACAATCAACCAAAACCAAACACACAAGGCCAAGGCTATGTTATGCACCATAATATGAAACACATTCAACATCCAAGAACAACAATTGAATCCTTATTTCAGCCCTAAAGTTTCAGCCAACATAAACTGAAACTTTAAGGTTGTCCAAACAACACAATCAACCATTTGATATAATTCTTTCAAGGTTATACTAAAGCATGCAAGATTAAACCTTGAAACATAAGGGATTCATACATCCCCGACAAAACAGCCCCTAATGGGTGGAAAAGGTCCATGAAAACTAACTTTTCAAGATCTTTTGAAGCACATATTCCACTAACCGGCTCTAGATGCCATTGTTGGGTTTCGTTACATGTAAAACAAGCTAGTTTAACCATTTAAACTATGAAAATGCAGCAGAAAAAGGAGTTTAACATATGGTTTATAATCTGAAAATTTTGCCATATTAAACTACAAACAAAACCCAAGAATAAGGATCAAATGTATGTGAAATAATATGCTATCAAACAACACACAAACAACCATAGGTGTTAATAGAAAACAACCTTTCTTGTGCAAATGTTGTAGATGAATAGATGAAAGTGATGATGTTCTTGAATCTGTAGCATTCAAAAGGAAGGCCTCAAGCTTGTATACCCACAAGCCTAAACAAACACCTAATCTTTTTAGGTAGAAGAACACCAAGATGTACACCCTTTTGAACAATCTGAATCAGCCAAGAAGATCTTGAAGTGCTCCAACAAAATCGAATTTTTCAACCCCTTCTTTCTTCCCTTTTGAATGAAAATTGCTTTTCTTTGAGAGAGTTTTGGCTTTGTGTGTGTGAGAGAAAAGTGTAGGTTGTGGTTGAGTGAAATGAGTGAGTTAAGTCTTGCAAAACCCAAGACAATACATAAGGTTCCAACAACCATATGGGGGGCCGAAATTATTAACCAAATGGGTTTCCCCCATTTAAACTTTTATAAAATTACTCTTTCAACCATAAGTTTTTTATAAAATTAAAACCCATTTTAATTTTATAACTATAACTCACTTTTATTTGTTATTATTTAACCAACTTAAATAATGAAACAAATAATATCTCATGAACAAACTATCCATATAATGTGTTCTATCACAAAGCAATGTTTTAGAAAACCCATTTTCTAAATTGTTGTCAATGTTTATTTGTATGATCTCATCAACAAACAAACATTTATTGGTGTTTGTATAGCTGTTATTGGGTATGACCTGACTTGGATCATAACGTACTAACCACATCAGTCTTGTATGTGTCTTGGGCATACAAGATCTAGCACGGCCACCACCACGGTTCTCATCATACAACCTCCTTGCCAAATAGACCGCCGACCTAAACGTGTTCGGCCGGGTGGCAATCATGTGCCTGTGGATATCGCTGGCAAGCCCTATATTGTACCTCTTGATTTTTCATGACAGAGGTGTCACCTGATCAGGCACCAGCTGTGCCATCTCATTAAACTGGTAGTGTATTGCTGATATGTCATCGTCCCCACCTCCAACTGAAGGAACTCCCTCTCAACCTTGTCCATCTCCCTATGAGGACAAAACTACTCAATCACCAACTTCTTCAGCTCAGACCATCTCATCCTCCTAATAGCCTGACTACCCTCAGCTTGGACAATATTGTCCCACCAGCATAAAGCTGAGTCCATGAAAGAGGGCAACAAACTTCACTTTCTGATCCTCCCGGCACTCGTGATGTTCAAAACAACTTCCATTTCTCTCACCCACCGATGAGCAGCAGCAGTTCCGTTACCATCAAAAGTAGGGGGCTTGCATCGTTGAAACTCTCCCTAGTTAAAGCCTCATGCCGCCTCCGGCGCAGGCTCTTCTTCTTTCTCTTTTTCTTCGTTATCAGACAGAACCGTCTCAGTCTCGGGCTGTCTTCTTTCGCCCGTAGGTCTACTTCTTTCCTTTCTTTCAATTTCCCTCACAACCTGTGGAAGTTTAGTCACCACAGACGGTAAGATTGTCTGCATGACCTGATGAACTTCTTCCACAACAGCCTCTTGTACTAAGGCTCAGATTGGCACTCTCATCACCGCCCTCTGGATAAGGGGTCTTGGGTTCTTCATGAACCACCTTTTCGCTCTAGGCCTTCCTCTCGTAACCCATGGTTCAACACCATGACCTCCATCACGTGAAGCTTTAGATGATCTACCACCGTCCATCCTCAAACACCACACTGAAAGATTCAAACACCAACACGGTCATTCAAGGGAACAACTCAGTTTATGTCAAGTATAGCAAGTCCCTATTTACAGTGGCCAGTTGTATTAGCCACTTACTTTACTCTTCATACCCCAAGCATTACCTATCCTGACTTCATCAGTGTCTAAATCTACATACAACACATAAACCACATACCATGCGTACATAATACCGGTTAACATTACTCAGATTGGCATCCCTTTCCTTTCCGTCCTATTCTCAGTTTAAGTTTAGGTTTATTTTGAAAATTTACCCGTTTCACTTAAACTTTGGATCTGATACCAACTTGTAAGATCCCGTTCTCGGAACGCTTACAGCTGGTCAATCATCGCACATAAAACATATATTTACATTTAACCTTCATAAAACATTGCAACAAAACATTAAAATAACTTTCATTTCATTACAAATGCTTTTTCAAAATAATACAACATTCATCATACAATATCATTTGTTTACATTACAATGCAAAAACATTAAACAAAAGAATACCATCCACCATGCAAGTAACTGTCCTGTGCCATCCTCAGCAATGCTCACCTGCCAACTGGAAAATATGTAAAAAGTAGCATTACTGATGAGTTCTAGGTTTATAGCAAAACATACTTTACTTTCATTAACTGTTCTTTACTTTTGCATGTGCCATACATCCTACGTACACATAGATAATATCATTATTATCTTCATCATTCGTTCATGCTTTCTTTCATTCATCGTATGTCATTACCATTCACTTTCATTACTTTCATTCTCATTCATTCATACTTTCTAACTTTCATTCATACGTTCATCATTACTTCATTTCATTCCATCAAAAGCCATGAACTTACCCCACCGTCATGCAAAAGGCGGGTACTAGGCCAGGGCCTATCATAGACCCCCTGTCATGGCGCACAACAGCCTGTCCACAATACCTATGGTAAATTCAGGCGTACCATTGTCATGTGCTATACCCACTGTCATGCATAAAGCGAATACTAGGCCGAGGTCTATCATAGACCTCCTGTCGTGGTGCACAGCAGCCTGGCCATAGTATCTAGCGTAAGCGACAAAGGTTCTATACAAATGGTTAATCATAAAGAAAGACCCTGATGTGCATCCTTCTAGTGTAGCTAACCCACACACCTTTGGACTAACACCCTTCATTGGGCGTGTTCCACATACAAGGCTTGCAAGGCTTCCTTACTTTCTATCATTTGTTAATGCATGCATTCATTCATCATTTTCCTCTTTTCATTAACTTCATTTTACGTTATATAATACTTTCATTTCATTCATTAACGTTCATGTAAGTAAAGGGAAAATTATCATACATAATAATAAGGAACATCAACATACACAATCAACATCATCATATAAGGCATCATCATACATACATACTAATACATCTACCATCATGCAAGCATCAATCATATATCATAACATCATCATACAATGCCCATCACATCATCTATAACCTCAAAAGTCAACTTCCATAGCCCCCAGGAACCTCCCAAGTCAAAGCCTGAATTTCACTTTTTCCCCAAAAAGTCAAAAAAATTCTAAGTGTTCATCCGCATTTCTTTTACTTCATCCACATTTCTCTTAGTTAGTAGTCAATGCTCATCCGCATTAAATGTTTCCATCCGCATTTCTCCAATACTTATCCATATTTCTCTTACTTAGTAGTAAGTGCTCATCCGCATTAACTGTTCATCATCATTTCTCCATACTCATCCGTATTTCTCTTACTTAGTATCAATGCTCATCCGTATTAATTGTTCATTCGCATTTACTCCATCCGCATTTGTTCATTGTTCATCCACATTTCTCAACACTTGCAGTTTCCAAACTTAGGCATATGAACTACTGTTTGGGCGTATGAGCAGCCTAGGGCACACTTATCATCAGATTCAGTCCCTGAAACCTCATCTATCATGTTCTAAGCTTAAATCTTACATTCTAAGCCTTAGAAACACAACCATAACATCACCAAATGTTGGATCAAGAAGAAGGCTGGTGCAACAAAACCAAATCACTTAGAAAAATTTTGGTGCTCCTTACAAAGGCTTCCGAAGCCAAGTGTGGAACTTCTGAAGGAAGTAGAGTCTTCCAAAGACAAAGTAAAAGTCCACATCCGAAGGCAAAGCTCTACTTCCGAAGATAAAGTATTCACTTCGGGAGGTAAAGTCTCAAATGAAGAAATCAGATGACTACTTCTGAAGTATGAAAGAGAAGAAGTTCTCAAACCTCGGAAGAACAGCCACTCTGAAGTATAAGTGGCTTCGGAAGTACTTGTTCTTCCGAAGCCACTTAACTTCGAAAGATACTGCTATGAACCAGTGGACATAAGTATGGTCTCTGACACTCCGCTGCAGACCTCTGATACTGCATGGCGTTTTCTCAAAGAGCCATGTAGTTGACCATACTTTATTCCACTGTTCACCTTTTTATGTTAGTACAAGTACCAACTTTAGTTGGTGACAAAAGGTAAGTCAAGGACATGTCCTGACTACCATATCTCAGATAAAGTCTTATCTGAGATACCTTAAACTATAGCATTGTAGTATTTGCTTTAGTTAGAGGATTCCAGCTGGTATCAAAGTATATCCGGCTGTAGGTAGTATTATATATAGTCTCTCATTGTAACTCATAAGAACATGCCTGTAAGAGTCTTGTAATATTTGAGTTGAGAAGCAATATATGCAAGTACCTTGAAAATTACTTCTTGTGTTCTATTATTACTTATTATATTGTTATCAACTCATAAAGATTTTGCTTTCATCGGGAGTGTTGTTTAAGTGAGTTTGAGAGAAAACCAAGTGTTTAGTGACACAAACCGATCCTACAATTGGTATCAAAGCTTTTTAGGCTCTTCATTGTGAGATCTAACATCCAAATCAACCTATTTTTCACACCTCCTTACACCTATAACAAAATGGCCCTTAACAAATCTGAAGTAGAGATGGGAACGATGACCAAAGCTCCTATCATTAATCCTGAAAACTTCAGGTCTTGGAGCAGAAGAATGGAAGGCTTTATCAGATACCAAGACAACAAAATGTGGAACTTCATTGTCAACGGCCCGTATAAACCAAAGGTGGCATCACCTGGTGGAAACGGTGCCATGATAGAAAAAGCTGTTGAAGATTATTCTAACGAAGACAGAAAGAAAATGGACATCGATTGCAATGCTATGACAATTTTGATGACTGCAATACCCAACTCCATCATAGTGTGGTTTGAGCATTGTAAGTCTGCTAAAGAATTGTTTGATGCACTTGCTTAGATGTATTCAAGCTCCAACGACTCCAAGAAGGACTCACTGAAGCTGCAGTTCGAGAACTTCACTTGTATTGCTGGAGAGACCCTCAGCCAGCAGTATTTCAGGTACATGGATCTTATGCTTCACTTTAGTCTGTGAAGGTCACTCCTGAACTCAGAGATCTCACAAGAAAGTTCACGAGTGCTCTTTCAAATGAGTGGACATTCTACTGTGTCTCTATCAAGAGGACAGAGAACTTGAACACTCTTACCATGACTGAACTCTATGGCCTCCTTGATAGATACCGGTTGGAGATGGAGAGTAAGAAGGGCCACCAAACAAGCAGACCTCTGAGTCTTCCTGCTAGCAATGCTTTAATGGTTGCTGAAGGCTCAGTAACCCCACAAACTCAGCAATGCCTGACATACAACCAATAGCCATCCTGCTCTTCTGGACCTCACATCACTTTCCCTGAGACTCCAAGGTCTCAACAGGCTCAACACAAATCTTTCATGACAGCTATGCCTTTGTCTCAGGAAGTGGGCACTCTGGTGATTTTCAATATTGTTTTGATGATCTAGAGTCTTCTAGTCCAGACGATGTAGAGTATGTGGACATCGTCCAATAGATGGCTTTTTAACCTACAGAGCGAAGAAGTTCTTTAAGAGAACTGGAAGGCAATTCCCTCAAAACCCAACTGCTAGCAAGTTTGGGTTTGACAAGACCAAGGCCAAATGTTACAACTGTAACCAACTTGGTCACTTTGCTAGGGAATGCAAGGCTCCCAAATAAAACCTGGGAACGCCACAGGCCTCCACACATCGCTCTTCATTAAAGCCCACTGGAAAGTCAACTGAAACAACTGCAATGGCTCAAGAAGTTAACTGGAGCTTTATGGTTCAGGATGTGACTCCTGCTCAAGCTCTCATGGCTAGAACAGATTACAACCAGGTATATGAACATCTCAGTACTCCTACCTGTATAGCTAAGCTTAAATTATATCAGGACTACAGTAGGGAAATTAAATCTGATATTGAGTCTTTAAATGTTTTGAAATCTGATTTTAAAAGGGGAGAATCTGACTACCTAAAGAAAATTGAAGAGTTAGAGAAACTGTTTTCTTATTAAATCATGAACACACCAATTACAAGACTCAAATAAAGGATTTTATATCCAAATTGTCTGAGGCTCAAGCCCAGCTTGTCACCGCTAAGGCTCAAGCTAGGAAGTATGCTATTTCTGAGCAAACTTCCAAGCTATTATTGCTTCATCCTCCCACTCCAAAATCTGTTATCAGAACAAAGGAGGGTTGGGGACCAATGAAATTGCTCCACCACATTCTTATGAGTCCATAGGACAACTTAGATGTGGTACTGAAGAGCAAGATGTCCCAACAGCTGAACCATTTTCACATGAGTTGAAGAATGATGCAACAATAGTGACCACCGTAGGGAAGGAACAGGTAAATCTACCCACCTCTCCTAGTGAAGATCAAACCCTTACCACCAAAGCCTGTAGAAGTAGAGCTAAAGCTGCCAGAAGAACTACTAAGAAAGTGGCTGAGTCTAAGCTGATGACTGACCCAAAACAAAAGGGCGTCTTTATCTCAGTTGGATTCTAGGTGATATGTACTTCTGATTCAGGAAAGGATTGTAATACCACACTCCTGTCCTACCAAAGGATCAGAAGTTGAAGGGAAAGGTTGCTGACCAAGAGAGAAGGACTAAGAAACAACAACCTATAAGCTCCCAAAAGACCAACATTACATGCATCATGTGTGGTTTGCAAAACCACATGGCTAAAGATTGTTACTACAATCCTGCAAGCACACATTATGCAAATAATGTTAGAAAAGGAGTCAGGGAATGTTTCTCATTTGGACCTTATCACATGGTGCAAGTGATGAAAAAGGGAAAGCTAGTTTCTAAAGCCAGGCTGTCTTCGGAAGAAACTCCTTCTTCCGAAGGGAAAATGGCTTTGGAAGCAAAAGTAGTTAAAAGTCTGAAGAAAAAGAAAATTCCCTTGAAACCATCCCAGAAGAAGACTGATTTGGAAGAAAAGGTGGTGAAAGCTTCTTCCGGAAAGAAAAAAGCTTTGGAAGAATGCCATGCTGCAAAAGCTTCTACAAGTACATCTTCCACCATCAACCAAAGGATGGATTCGAAGATCAAGAAAGATGCTGCAGCACAAACCTCTTCTTCAAAGACATCCATTGAACCCCCATGCTTAACTTTTGGTTCAATTATGTCACTATCTTTAGATGAACCCAAGACCAACAAGGCTTGGGTCTCCAATGAAAACTAATAATCTCATCTTATGTGTAGGGACATCCATATGACAAGAACAATAATGTCTGGATTGTAGATAGTGGATGCTCCAGGCACATGACAGGGAACAGATCTCTCCTTCAACAGTTTCAACACTATGATGGAGGTCCTGTCCAATTTGGAGGTGAGGTCGGAGGATATATTTCTGTCAGAGGACTATATCCAATGGTAAGTTAAAAGTTGACAAATTTAATTTTGTCAAACAACTTGAATACAATCTGTTAAGTGTTTCTTAATTCTGTGATCAAAAGCACCAGATGCTTTTCACAGAGCATGAGTGCATTATCCTCAAACCAAGGATGACAATTCCTCTGGAATTGGTGCTTCTTAGATCTCCTAGGAAAGGGGATATGTACAAGCTAGATATGAACAATGCTTCCCCAATGGATGAAGTATCATGCTTTCTTTCCAAAGTTAATAGTGATGAGTCAACACTTTGGCATAAATATGGGTGTCATATAAATTTTAAGACAATGAATAAATTGGCTAAAAATAACTTGGTACATAGTTTGCCTAAAAAGGAATTTTTCTACAAAGACAACTGTGTTGCATGCCTGAAAGGGAAGCAACACAAGACCTCTCATAAATCCAAAGTGTTAACTCCATCACTACTCCAATACACTTATTGCAGATGGATCTTTTTGGTCCCACAAGTATAATGAGCATTGAAAGGAAATTATACTGCCTTGTGATAGTTGATGATTTTACAAGATTTACATGGGTATTCTTTTTAAGAACTAAAGATGAAACTGCTGAAACATTAAAATCTTTTATTCTTAAAATAGAAAATCAAATTGATCACAAGGTTAAGATTATTAGAAGGGATCAAGGGATTGAGTTTAAGAACTTCGTTCTTGACTCATTCTGTAACTCAAAAGGGATTGCCAGAAAATATAGTGCTCCTAGAACTCCTCAACAAAATGGTGTTGCTGAGAGGAGGAACAAGACACTTATTGAGGCTGCTCGAAATATGTTAGCTGATTCCAAACTACCTCTAACATTCGAGGCAGAGGTAGTCAGCATTGCATGCTATGTGCAGAACAGA
Source organism: Flaveria trinervia (assembly GCA_025506515.1). NCBI lineage: Eukaryota > Viridiplantae > Streptophyta > Magnoliopsida > Asterales > Asteraceae > Flaveria > Flaveria trinervia. Next base: position 39,248,661 of record CM046447.1, read on the forward strand.
GTTCTTATAGTTAAGCCACATGGAAAAACCCCTTATGAGCTATGGAACAAGAGGCCACTGTTCATTGGCTTTTTGTGGTCCTTTGGTAGCAGGTGTAGCATACTTAACACAAAGGACAATTTAGCAAAATTTGTTGAAAAGTTGGATGATGCTATCTTTGTTGGATACTCTTCTAGCTCCAAAGCTTACAGAGTATACAACATTAAGATCAACAATTTGAGGAGTCATCCAATATAGTTGTTAATGAGCACACTCCTTGTGTTAGGGGGAATGGCCCTGATCATATCTTTGATTTAGAATTGTTTCCAAACTATTCTAAACCTTCTTGTGAGAATGTTTCAGTTGAAACAGGTGCTTAAAATGATGCCACTACTGACGCTGATCAACTGTTTGAGCTACTCAGACCTCTTCCAAGTTCTCCAAGACATGCAACAAATCAAGCTCCCACTATTCACAGATCAGAAAGTATAACCATATCCAGGAATAGTGAAGCTTCAACCAGTGAATCACCAGCTGATCCTCAAAACTCATCAGGTGATCCAACACAACACCAAGCTAAGGGAGTATCATTTTGAAGGAAAAGGTGACTGTTAATGCTACTTCATAGCCAATAATTGATGATGTTTCTCTTTCATTCAATCAGTCCCCATTGAATGAACTTGAAACAATAGTTGGACAAAGTGTTCCAGTTCCTGAGCAAAATATGTCTAATCTGGACTTATTTTTGCAAGTGGAAGTGATTTCTCATTTACGGATTCACAACACTCATCCACCTGAGTACATCACTGGGGATGTCTCTGAAGGTATGAGAACAAGAGGGCAGACTCATCATGGGAATGTCTGCTTGTACTCATGCTTTTTATCCCAGATGGAACCCAAGAAGGTGGAAGATGCCTTGAAGGATAGTAGCTGGGTTGAATCGATGCAAGAGGAGCTGCTTCAATTCAAAAGACAGAAGGTTTGGAACCTATGTCCCCTACCTTCTGGTCAAGTACCAATAGGCACTAAATGGGTTTTCAGGAACAAAAGAGATGACAGAGGCTTGATCATTAAGAATAAGACAAGACTAGTGGTTCAAGGATACACTCAAGAGGAAGGAATTGATTATACTGATGTCTTTGCACCTGTTGCAAGACTTGAGGCAGTTATGATCTTCCTTGCTTATGCTGCTTCCAAGAACTTTACTGTCTACTAGCTGGATGTCAAGTATGCCTTTCTATATGGGGATATAGATAGGGAAGTGTATGTGTGCCAACCTCCAGGATTTGAAGACCCAGAGCATCCTCACTATGTCTCAATTTCTCCTCAAGAATGGCTACACCAGAGGAACATTTACAAGACTTTATTCATAAGGAAGTCTGGTAAAGACATTTTGCTTGTTCAAGTCTATGTTATGACATCATATTTGGCTCTTAAAATGACCAAATGTGCAAAGACTTTGAAAGCATTATAAAGAAGAAGTTTGAGATGAGTTCCATGGGAAAAATGGACTTTTTCCTTGGAATTCGGTGAAGCACCTGAAGGAAGGATTTTTCATTAATCAATATAAGTATGTTAATGACATCCCTTAGAAAGATTTGAGATGAAAGATTGCAAGCTAGCCAAGACACTCATACCTAGAAACCATAATCTTTGTCCTGACCTTGAGGGGGAGGATACTGATCAACATCAGTATAGGGCGATTATTGGTTCTCTGATGTATCTCACAGCCAGTAGACCTGATATTATGTTTGCAACTTGCATCTGTGCAAGATATCAGGCTGCTCCAAAGGTGCTCACCTAGCTGCTGCCAAGAGAATCCTCAGACACCTTAAAGGAGCACCTAAACTAGGTCTCTGGTATCCTAGAAACAATGATTTTAATCTTTATGGATACTCTGACAGTGACTATGGTGGCTGTAACATTGACAAGAAATCAACATCAGGAGGATGTCAATTTCTTGGTGGAAGGATCATCTCATGGCAATGAAAGGAACAATCCTATGTCTCTACATCAACTGCTGAAGCTGAATACATTGTTGCTGCTAGTTGCTGTGCTCAGCTGTTGTGGATTCAAAATCAGATGTTGGACTACGGATTCAACCTTATGAGTACTCCTATCCATATTGACAACAATAGTGCTATCTCTATCACTGAAAATCCAGTGAAGCACTCCAAGACAAAGCACATTGATATCAGGTACCATTTCATTAGAGATATTCATGAAAAGAATCTAATTAAACTAATCAAAGTTGATTCAAATGAACACTATGCTGATCTGTTCACCAAAGCTTTTGATGAACAAAGATTTAAGTATCTTATAATAGCTATTAGGATGATAACATTGATTAGATTACCTCTTTTGAAAACCTTTTAATGTGTAAAGTCTTATGTCAATACAAATTAAGCACTGTTACAAAAGATCTCACTGAAATTTTCTAAGTGTAAATTTCTTCCAAAGAGAAATTAACCCTCGGAAGTTATCTTCATATATTCCGAAGAAAAATTTCTCCAAGGATAATTTTCTTCTCGGAAGAGTTTTTAGTCTCGGAAGAAGCGATTGATTTCATATCAGATCTACTTCCGAAGCTTACAAAATCACTCCATTCGGAAAGTAATTTCTACTTTCGGAAGTAAGCTTTTACCTTTGGAAGTAGGAATTGCCTTCGGAAGACAAATTACCTTCGGAAACGTTTTATATTCGTAAGAGAGATTTTACTGTGTAACGGAAATCTCTTGGGCCCCACACTATAAAAAGTAAAGATTTTGTTAATGATGTTGGATTATTTAACTGAATTAAACCTTACCGCCCCTGTCACTTCATTCACTAAACCATCACATTACCTTATCCTAACTCCATTACCGCCATTTCACTCTCTTTTAAATAATCCCGACTATTCACTCTTATCTTCTTACCACAAATTTTACAGCCCTAAAAGTTTCCTTGCTTCCAAATTCACCCAAACTCAAACTGCTTTGAACAAGCTCCTTCTGTTCAACCTAAAAAGGCTACCTTCTGTTCACCCTCTTTTAAATAATCCCGACATCCCTGTTCACCCCACAGGTGATGAACCCATACCAGCAACTGCAACCACAATGCCAACAGTACCTTCTCCCCCCATCACCATTACCTACACAAGACGCCCCAAACGAACCCTTGTTCAATCTACTCTTATTGAACAAGCTCCTCCTGTTCAACCTAAAAAGGCTAGAGTGGAACATTGGGCTCCCACTCAGTTTGAGGTTTCACCTTCCTTCACCATTGACCTCAATATGGGTCTTGAGTCACCTCAGTCTCAAACCCATGAGCCCATTACCCTATCTGAAAGCCCTTAGAGAAAGTCTTTACACTCCTCTAAGCAGCCAATAAGGGACAGCCCAATCAGAGCCTCAATGCCTGTAGACATTGACCAAGGTCCCAGGTTAGTAGGTTTGACCTCCTTATCTTTAACTGACATTCTCTTTAAAACTGATGAAGAGATAACATCTCTCCATGGCAATGATGTTGATCTACAACACCCTCTCCAAGATCAGCAGAGCCTAGAGAGACCTCTTATCTCTAGCCCCCATCAGAAAACCATTACTGAGGTGAGTCCCACTGATATGAAGGGGACTCATGCAGATTCAGCTGCCACAAAAGAAGGTGCCTCAATGGACCTTATGGACAATGGTAACGATTCTGAGACTGAATTTGTGGCAACCATGCCTTTTGATGACTCTACAAGAGATATCACTAAGCAAGGGAAACTAGGGTGCCAAGAAACCACATCTGGTGTGAGGCTGAACATACTAGGTATGTTACCTCATCTCCCCGTGATTCTTCAAAAGAAGATGAGGGAAGCATGAAAATCTTCATTACAAACCTACTATCTAAAGTCTCAAACCTTGAATCCAAGGTTAAGACTTTAGAAGAAAGGTCCGCCACTCAGCAACTTGAGATTGACAATCTGAAGGCTCAACTAGCTGAGAAACAGATTGAGAGATCTGTTTGGCATGTACTTGTTCAGGTCTCCTTGACCTCTTCCTCTAGCTCATCTACCTCTCAAGATGATGCTACCAAAAAGGGGAGAGTGTTCAGAGACAAACATATGAGGACCCACAGAGTCAATCTTCAACTTCTAAATATTCGGCTCCTATCACAACTTCTTCTGAGCCATCTCAAGTCACTCTAACAATTGATTCAAGGATGATCAGAGATCTCTACAGCTTCTTTTCTCAGTTCTCGTTGAGATCTGCTAGTGATCAGCCAAGTCTTGACGCTGCCATGATTTACTTTGGAGTTGAAGAGCTTCAGAGGCTTACTGCACCTTCTACCACCATGGAAGAAGTTGGTCAACCTAAGGTGCACATGGAACCTAAGATTCAATTCGAAGGGGAAATGGGGACTGATGGCCCAGCAACTGAAATAGTTGGGACATAATCTACATTCCCTCTTACTTCCGAAGCAAAAGTTAAAGCCTCCGAAGAACAAGCTGAATCTTCCGAAACTGAAATGGAAGCTATGGAAGAACTGTTCAAAATGTCCGAGGAACTGATCATCACAGTTGCAATCCTAGAAATGGCATCTAAGGTGAACAATGAGGACTTTCTGGATCAACCTCCTATCCAGAAACCATCTCTATCTCTAACACAATCAGTATCCACTGTCCAAGAAGCCCCAAAGTCAAGTTCTCAAAAGATACCAAAGGAAAATGGAAGATGACTACGGAAGAGCTTCAGGAAGAGGAGAAGATTGAAAAGCTGAAAAGAAAAGGGACACTTCCAACTGGGAAGCTGTTGGCTGCTAGTACAAAAGCAGTTGCAGCCAACCAGGAGGCAGTCGACAACAAAAAGAGAGAAGAGATCATTGACCAACTCATTTAGCTCGGAGCTGTCAATGAAGAAACACTCCTACTACCATTAGAGGAGTTGGTGAAACTGGAAAAGGCAACCAAGCTGCAGCAGGAAGCAACAAGGTTGGCCTTAGAGGAAGAGAAAGAAAAGGAACAAAGGGAAGCTGACATGCAACTAAGGAGGGAAAGGATAGATTTCCTGACCTCCAGAGGCTTTTGTCTTCAAGAAATTTCTCCACACAATGATGAAACGATCCTTTGGCTCGTCAACAAAGAGCAGGATCAAATGGAGAAAGAAAGAAAAAGAGCTGCAAAAGAAAAGTTGAAGAAGAAGAAGAAGAAAGAGGAAGAAGCAAGGGCATCTGCAACCAGGAAGATAGGTGACAAAGCCTGGATGAAAGACTATCTCTGGGCTCACGGCTTCTCTAGAAGGCAGGTGGGTCCCTTATCTGAAAGGACACTCCAACGAATTGTCAGTGAGATCAAAGCTGACATTCGTTCAAGGAAAAGAAGAGAGATGTACAGAACGATACAGGGGATAACCTTCACTCCAACCACACTACCCCAACCTGAACCAATTCCCTCTCCCTTCACCATCAAACTGAACCTTACACTCTTGAACCCACACCTTTACCTTCATCTACTTACTCACCTCAACCACCAAAACTACCTATCCTTCAACTAAAAACTCTAACCCAAACCACCTCACCACATCCTACCCCACAACCTTCTCAACCATCCCCTCAGCCTTCCAAAGATCTCTCTCTAGAAGAGTTTAAAACATCAAGAATAGGCTCATCAACTGCATAACCTTGAGCGATATCTCCTGTGAGGAAGACTCCATCAAGCTAACCTATGTGGATGGATCTTCATGTTCCCTCACAAGAAATCAATTTCTTGATCTACCCAGAGGAACACTGGACCAGGCTGCAATACTTCTAGGAATCAACTCAGAATCATTAAATGATAAAGAGAAGAAACTAAGAAGAAAACTGGTGACTATACTCGATACAAGAAAAGAAGACAAGATTCCTAGTCTGTCTCTTGTGCCTAGAAAGAATATACTCTGGTAGAGGTTCAATGAAGCTACTCACAACTTTGTTGTGGAAAGAGAGAACGGTGAAGTTAACAGGCTGAATGCCACCTCTCTGTACACTCCAGCAGGTTTGAAATTGCTGAGGTAGCAGATAAACCATTCTCTAACCCCTCCAACTCTGAAACTGCTACTCACATCAAGAATCATCTTAGCAATCTTCATCTGGCTGAGTTAACAGCAAAAGCCAAGATTGAGGAAGAGTTAAGATTGAGAAGAAAGGAAGACAAGGACAGATCTCGCACTAAGGGCACAACCTTTCTACAGATGGTGGAAGGTCCTGAATTGGAACCTATAATTTGATGGGAATATGATTATAGCTCCCATCAACTAACTCTTTTCAGAGGGCCATAACAAAGGGTACATATCATTCAGGGAGACAGACTGGAGATCCTATCAACCAAAGATTTGTACAAACTTCTTAGAACCATATCAGGGAAGAACAAAGAGACTGATAAGTATTTACTCTCCTTGGTGCTAAATTTTTGGACAACAGAAACAAGTGAGGTTTTGGTAGCATCATCCTAGGGGGAGACTGTTGGATCAAGAAGAAGGCTGGTGCAACCAAAACCAAATCACTTAGACAAATTTTGGTGCTGCTTACAAAGGCTTCTAAAGCCAAGTTTGGAACTTCTGAAGGAAGTAGAGTTCTTCCAAAGACAAAGTAAAATTTCCACTTCCGAAGGCAAAGCTCTAGTTCTAAAGATAAAGTATTCACTTCCGAAGATAAAGTCTCAAACAAAGAAATCAAAAGACTACTTCTAAAGTATGAAGAAAGAAGAAGTTCTCAAGCCTCGGAAGAAGCAGCCTCTTCCGAAGTATAAGTGGCTTCAGAAGTACTTGTTCTTCCGAAGCCATTTAACCTTCGGAAGATATTGCTATGAACCAGTGGACATAAGTATGGTCTCTGACACTCCGCTATAGACCTCTAATACTGCATGGCGTTTTCTCAAAGAGCCATGTAGTTGACCATACTTTATTCCACTGTTCACCTTTTTATGTTAGTACAAGTTACCAACTTTAGTTGGTGACAAAAGGTAAGTCAGGGACATGTCCTGACTACCATATCTCAGATAAAGTCTTATCTGAGATACCTTAAGCTATAGCTTTATAGTATTTGCTTTAGTTAGAGGATTCCAGCTAGTATCAAAGTATATCCGGTTGTAGGTAGTATTATATATATTCTCTCATTGTAACTCATAAGAACACACTTGTAAGAGTCTTGTAATATTTGAGTTGAGAAGCAATATATGCAAATACCTTGAAAATTACTTCTTGTGTTCTGCTATTACTTATTATATTGTTATCAACTCTAAAGATTCTGCTTTCATCAAGAGTGTTGTTTAAGTGAGTTTGAGAGAAAACCAAGTGTTTAGTGACACAAACCGATCCTGCACCAAGCATGAACATAGTCCAACATCATATCATAATCACAACATACACACATTCATACATACACGTAAAAAACCCAGTCTATAAAAACATAAGTTCATGCATTTCCAGCCTCCAAAATCAGTTAAAACATGTAAAAGAGGGGTTCTAGAACTCACCTTGATAGCCTCTTCAAGCATGGCTTCTTCCAAACTCGTCTACAATTGAGTTCAATTGCCAAGAACCCACTAAAACACACACCGAAACAAATACAAACATACATAAGCATACAACCGAGGCAAGGCTAGTTAAGAACACTTAAAACCATGAATTCTTACCTTGAATTCAAATTTTCAGCTTGTTCTTCTTCAAAAATCCGAAACTTCTGCTCAACTACTCTCTCTCTAACATCCGAGAATTGTGTGGGTGCAGAAAGAGTGATGGGCGGCCATCACCTTTTAAACCCACCTTTTTCAAATCTTTTTGTCCTTCTGACACTTTTACCCCTCAACTTGGGTAAAATATATTTTCTTTCTTTTTCGTCACTTTATTCTTTCTTTCTTTGTCTCTAAAAATAACTGGGCGTTACAGTAGTTATGTCATTTTACATATTTTCCATCCCAATTCTATTGAAAATTATACCAACCAAACACATTATGGGATTTCATTGGAAGGATTTAAAATCCAATTCAAAATCTATTTCCAATTCTAATTCCCTCTCATTCTGTGAGATGAACGCACCCAAAGGTGATTGTTTCTTGGAATCATTATGACGTTGAAGAACAAAGTTTTAATAATAAAAGGGCAAGTCGATCCCGATCCTCTGTTCCTCAAAGTTAAGAAACCCTAATTTGGGTTATCTGGCTTTTTTATTTCATAATTTCAAGTGATATTAATTGGTGTGTAAAATCCTTAATTTGCATAGGTGGTATTAATCTGTTTTAAGAAACTATTGGAGTATGTTTTTATACTCAATCGGTTTTTACTAAAAATAATGATAGGATCAAATGAATCAATCTGTGATAATTTGTGAACACAATCAATGAAAATCACACAAAGTAATCAAATGAAAACAAGATATCAACAAAATTCAAGTTTTCATTAATATCAAGCTAAGACAATTACAAGTATAAAAGCAGGTTCGAATCTCTCTCTATCTACCTGCAAGTCTAAGCTATTTATGCTGAAAACAAAAAGTAAAGGAACTAACTAATTACACAAATAGTCCCTATACTATTACAAAATATTAAAAGACAAATAAAGACAACATGTTAATCTTTCTTAGAGCACTTAACAATACTCTCCCTAAGATTGACATGGTCTTCTGTCTTCAAAATCTTCAGTCTTTGTCTTCTTTTCTATCTTTATCTTTATCTTCAGCCTTTATCTTCAACCTTTATCTTCAACTCTTTGTCTTCATCATTCAAAGAAATCTTCCGGTTCTTCTTTGATTTTAAACATCGGCTTCTGTTTGAACATCTCTAAATCTTTCAAAGCTTTTGAAATTGCAGACTTGAATTTACTTGCAAGAATGCCTTGTTCGGGTTTAGCTTCATTCATTTTAATTTCCATCTTGTCATTCTCTCCAACGTGTCTTTTCAAAGACATGAAATATCAATGTTAGCATATAACTCAATAGGTTTGTTACTTTACTTTGAGTATACTTCTAATACTCCTTTCCTTGATATTCTCATGAATCCAATATCTTTAATATCTTTCTTGACAATGTTGGCATAAGCAAGAGCCTTTCTCAGAGATATTCTTTCCATGGCAGCATTCATCACATTAATAATGGAAATGAAATATTTCTTATCTTGCTCTGCTATTTTAGGAGATACTTTCTCAAATTTTTGTACAGACAAAAATGAGATATAGCTCGGATGTAAGAGTTTTAGCTTAAAAACTCCAAATAAAGTAATCATGTCCTCATCCCATCTTTCTAGATTTCGGACCAACTTCAGCTCAAATGTCTCAGTGTTATAAAACGATCTAAGGATTGGCTTTGAGTTTTGATTACCATCTATCACTTTCAGACTAGGAGTTGTAACTTTCTCAAAATATTTGTCACAAAATTCAATCTAGAATGTTCCTCCTCTGAATGTAATCCCTTGAGCTTTTTATTTTTCTTCAAAGTAGCAAAGTACTCTTTATCTTCTTGATCACATATCGTGTTAAGAAAATTACTTGATCTATCTAATCCTCTTCTTAATAATTCTACAAACATCTTGCGACGTTTTGAATAGAAGGATTGATTAGAGGTAATCTATTCAGCTCTTTTAAATCTTGCACCAGAAGTTTTATGATACTAGTGTAAGTGATATACATCACACACAGCATTTACTCTCTTTATCAAGAATGCATTGAATACTTCATCATACTTCCATGCAATAATCTTTACTTGGTTGGTAAAATCTGGAGCAATCATAGCATTCAACAGTTCAGCAACCAATTGTCCTTTTTGCAATACGTTTCTTACCAAGTCTCCAGTTGTTCTTGAATTATCAAGAATATGCCTTTGTTTAGTAGATGCTTTGTAAGTTTGTCTTTCTGGATCAACAAACATTTCTATCAACTCTTTCCTGTGAACATGTGCATCATTAATTCTTGACATTTGTTTGATCTCCTGAGGCTTTAACATTCTTGTTCTCTTTGTTATTTCAAGACATACTAAGGATTATCTGTATCAAGTACTATCATTTTCTTCATTTGTTTCTCAGTCTCTTGAAAACTTCTGACAAGGTTCCTCAGAGATACAGATTGTAATCTCTTTAACTTCCTCCAAGGGTAGTTTCTAGATTGCAACCATGATCTTAGAGCTGGAATACTCAAATCATCTGGATCAGGATGGTGCAACTCAGAACTAGATAGTTCTTCTACATTTATCACTTCTTTTGCTCTTGTCCATTCACCATGCTCAACAAAAATCTCATTTGGATCTACTGATGCAACTGACTCTGCATAAATACATTTCTCATATTCATCGTTAATCTGAGAAACAGTCAGTCCGTCCAAATATACTCGATTGTATTTCATCTTCACAAGATAACTGTATCTTTCTTCAAAGTCTTGTGGTACTTCATCTTGTTCTTGAGTATGTTCTTGTGAAGAGAAGTGTGATACAAATTGAGCTTCATCAATATCTTCATTATCAAGAACTTCATCATACCAATCATCATTGTATATTCCTCAATATCTTCTAAAGCCTCAATCTGTTCTTGAACATTTTGTTCTTCAACAGATTCTTCAGTTCTTTGAATCTTAGAAGATGATTCAGTTAGAATTGTATCTTCCACTTCATCTACTTTTCTTTTATCTTTTATCTGCTCAAGATTTTCATCAACATATATCTCAGTACTTAAGAATATCATAATCTAAGCTCAATATCTTTTAAAGCCTCAATCTGAGCTTCTTTTTCTTTTAGCAAATCATCTTTGAGATTTTCATTTTCTTCAGTTAATTTCTTGAACTTCTCCTCAAGAATATCATAATCTTTGATCATAACTTCAAAGTTCTTGATTACATCTTCTTTATCTTTAGCAAATCTTACAATCTTTTCATATTTTAAGGAATTTTCTTCAGACAACTTTAAATTTTCATCCTTAAGCTTTTGAATTTCTTTTTCAAGAGATATGTTTATCTCTTTCATCCTTTCATTCTCCAATTTTAACTCTTCAATCTCTTTCACTTTATTCAAATTTTCTTCTTTCAATCTGTCAATCTCATCAATGTCCACTATCTCCTCTGTTTGTATAGACACATTATGTGACATACTAACAGGAATTTCTTCTACTCCTTCATTTGCATCAAATTCAAATACTGGATTGAATAAAATATCATTCATAAAATCAGAATCAAAGGTTTGATTTTGTGAATCCATTTCTTGTACAACTTCCTCATGAATAACATCAACATTTCCTTCATTCATAGTTTGTGGTTCATCTCCAGTATCTTCTTCATTTCTTTCCTCAGATTCTTCTTGATGTGCTTAGTGGCACCATCATTTACATCATCATCATCATTGTCATAACTTTCTACACTTGATGAGCTTTCAGAAACATCATCCTCACTTTCTTCATCAACTTCTACATCCTCATTAGATCATTTGGATCTATTGGTTCTTCTTCAGTTAGATAAAAGTGTGGCTGATTAATATCTACTTCATCCATTGATACATTCCTGATAAAATCAAATACTGGAATGTTTTGAGCACCAGTGATCATTTCCAGTCTTTTGTAAACAACCTCTGACATGTGCTCTAACTGTAACTTTCCACTGTTAACATCTTCAGCATACAAATCTAGATTTGCTTCATTAATGAGAAGTTGGATGAATCTTGGGTACATCAAGTATTTATGCCTCACTCCTCTTTCAAGATTGAAAATGAAACCATTCATTATCCACTTAGACATATTGAATCTTTTGTTTGTAGCTAAGGCAATAATGGGAGATGCAATGTCTACAGGGAATGAATCCCAACCAGCACTTCGTTTAGACATGAAATGTTGAAAAATATAGCATAAAAGCTTCCAATGCTTATACACTCGAGCTCTGAAAAATTGCTTTTTGGGAAAATGATCTGGATGACCCATTTGTAGAAAAACCTCTCTACATTCATTGAAGGAATATTCTGATAAGTATTCAGGATCATTTTCACCAAGTCTTAAAGCTATTCTGATTGCTTCTTCAGATACTTCAAGCATTCTTTCTGTTGTAATAAAAGCTCTTAGCACTTTGTTTCCTTTATTATCTCTTTTAATCTGTGTAGTTCTCCATATTTTCTTAATCATTCTTCCATTGATCATTGGTCTTGCACACATAGCATACACATACTTTGTTCTGAGTAGAAATCTGATAATTTCTTCATAACCAATGGCTTCTCTGTTTTCTTCATTTAAGAAAGCAGCTACATTATGCTTTGGCTCAAATTTTAATTCTGCCATCTGCGAAATACAAAGAAAGTATTATGAGAACATTGAATATTGATAAATAATTCTATTTCTACATATGAATTATCAATTTTAATTGATTAATTTTTTTATTTTTATTTTTATTTAAAATATGACTGTCTGTTCATCTTCTTCTTCTTTGACTATGAAAAACCGACTGAGTTGATCATCATCAAATCATTTTCACTTTTAGATTAAAAATAATACATCAACAAACTCGCAAACATGTTCTTATCAATAATCCAGTGTCAATTTTAGATATGATTCACATTTGATTAGTTAAATTTGAATATATAGGGTTCGAACACCCAAATAACATTCAACCGCCTGTATCAATGCACTGATTTAACCAAAAAATTTGAGATTTGAATCACAAACTTACGTTTATATATCCAAATACTATCTATAATCAACAGGATTTGATATGATTTCTAATGAATTGAGGATATGATGATAATCGACAGTCGCAAGTTCAGGGGTTTTGTCTGAGAAGTTTTAAGTGTAAATGAGAAATACGCATGTGTTCAATTTATATATGTGAAAATTTAGGCGTATGAGCCCTGTTTGGGCGTATGATCCCAGTTTAGGCGTATGAAACCCTAAAATTCACTTATTTTGTTAGACGCATGAGCACTGTTTGTGCGTATTGACTCAGACGCATGGAAATGCTCAGACGCATAAGCACTGTTTAGGCGCTTTTGCACTGTTCAGTCGCATGGACTTTTTGAAACGTCTAACACTTGAAATTTTGAAACTTACTATGTAGACGCATGAGACATGACAAACATCTAACACTTAGACAATCAAACTCATTCACTATTTAGACGCATGGGATTATCAGAAACGCCCAACACTTGTAATTTTCATAGATGTATTACAATTGTTTAGACGCATGGGAATGAATCAAACGTCCAAACACTTGAAAAATTCCTGAAAATTTCATCATGCTCCTATTCAGGCGCATGTGCACTGTTTAGGTGCATGAGTTGACTTTCATGATTTAAACACTTGTGATTTCAAATTTCTTCACCTGCACACTTGAAATTTTTACCTTTTAGTTCCCCAAATTTTGAACTTTTTGCATTTTGCACTTTCATTCACAAAAATTTTATTTTCTATTTATTATTTTTGATTTTCTGAGAAAACTTTTTTTATTTATTACTCTCCTTAAACTTTTAAGTTTAAACAACTTATAAGTTTCCTAATTTTTTTTAAATTTATTTTGTCCCTTCATTTTAGTCTCAACATAAAATCAAATATCATTGATTTTCAACTTATGAAGCATTTTATTTGCAAATTTATGTAGGTTCATATTATATTTTGAAAAAAATACATTTTCAATTTACACAAATACTTTGAACATATAACATCATCCTTTCAATTCAACATTCTAAATTTTGATTTTAATTATGATTATTTTCTGAGAACAACTTATTTTCTGAGAACAACTCTTTCATTTATTACTCCCCCTAAAATTGAAGTTTGAAAAACTTATAAGTTTCTTAGGAAAAAGAATAAGATCACACAACACATTGTGACATTGCTCACACACAAAACATGCATAAAAGTAAAATGAAAATAGAATCAAAATCTAAGATAAACAAAGAATTAATATCTGCAGTGAGATCATATTAATGAGGATTAGCACATTAAAATAAAATAAATGTGGATAATCATAGACGATGAATAAATCTTGATCAAGTATGTTCCAGGGCAGTGATATCACAGCAAACGAGACACAAGATCTAAGGACAGACAATGAGTGTTTTTGACAAATTTATCAACTCACTTACTTTTTCAATTCTTGGATTGCTTAGGGTAGATTTAGGTATGACATGATGTAAAACATACAGAGACTAAGAGAGCTTAACCATCATCATGATATTCAAGAAAGAACACATACTCAACTTATTACCTGAAACATGTATATCACCAGAGTTCATGTCACTTAAATTAATAGAGGATGATCATGGATAACCAGTTGATCAGCTCTGAGTATTCATTTGAATAGTTTGTGCACATTGGCATCTTTTTCATCAAAAAGAGAATCCAGGTCTGTAATCACTTACAACAGAGGATATCTCAGCACTTCAGGTCTATGATCACTCATAACAGAGAAGTGAAATGATGCTTGTAACAGATCTCATGATTGATATAGTATCAACAGGTGTGAGAGGTGTAACTTAACAAACATTCAATCTGATAAGCTAAAACAACTCAAAAGTACTCAGATGAATACACACAAGCATGTATGTTTAGTTTGATCACAAGAATTTACTTTTTCAGCATAATAGTCAGATATTGTCTACACAACATATCTGATCATTTCTAGACTTTATTAATGAGTGAAGTAAGCAACTGATATCACTAATTACTATCATTTCTCACATGTTGCAAAACATAATCCTTTCTAAAAGACTCTATTTTGTAGTTTTGAAATATATTTTTGTATTTGATTTTTCTATGGAAAACAAGAATCACACACACACAAAATATAAACAGGCAATTAACAATGAGAGTATCACTTATTATGATTTTTGATTTAGGGAGATCACATATGATTTATAAGACCAATTGATTCTACTAAATACTCAAACCGTCCTGGTAGGAATGCTTTAGTAAATAGATCTGCCAACTATTTTTCTGTTGCAATTTGAATCAAAATGATCAATCCCTTTTCAGAGTTATCTCTGAGAAAATGATATCGAATTTCGACATGTTTTGTTTTTGAGTGTTGAACAGGATTAGCTGTTATGAACATAGCAGCTGTGTTATAAATGTAAATTGGTGTTTTAAGAAAATTGAACCCATAATCCAGTAGTGATTTTGCAACCAAAGGATTTGAGAACATCCAGCTGATGCAGCAATGTACTCAGCTTCTGCAGTTGAAAGAGAGACATTTGTTTGTTTCTTACATTGCCATAAGACTAATCTGGGACCGAGAAATTGACATTCACCCGATGTAGATTTTCTATCTTGACAACAACCACCATAATCACTATCTGTATATCCATGTAATTCAAAGTTACCCTCGTAAGGATACCAAAGCCCTAAGGCTGGTTTACCTTTGAGATACCTTAATATTCTTTTGACAACAATTAAGTGAGATTCTTTCAGGTCTGATTGATACCTGACACATACACAAACAACATACATAATGTCTGGTCTAGATGCAGTAAGATACATCAAAGAGCCAATCATTGATCTGTATAACGTTTGATCAATAGATTTTCTTTTGGATCAGGTTCAATCTTGGTGTTGACATCCGCTGGAGTTCGAATGGACTGACAGTCTTGCAACTTAAATTTCTTCAAGAGTTTGTCAATAAACTTCTCTTGATTGATGAAAATTCCATCGTCAGTTTTCTTGACTTGAAGTCCAAGAAAGAAATTAATCTCTCCTATAGAACTCATTTGGAATCGAGATTTCATGATTTCTTCAAATTCATTGCACAACTTTGAACTTGTAGAACCAAATATGATATCATCAACATACACTTGTACATAAGAGTCATCATTATCCTTCTTATGAATAAAGTTAGATCAATTTTCCCTCTTATGTATCCATGTTGATTAATTGTTGTGATAATGTCTCATACCAAATTCTATGGGCTTGATGAAGTCCATACAAAGCTTTACTCAGCTTATACACTTGATGTGGAAATTCTGCATCCTCAAAGCCCGGAGTTTGCTTCACAAACACATCGTCAGTGATAGGACCATATAAAATGCACCCTTTACATCCATTGATACACCTTAAATTTCATGAATGAAGCATAAGCCAGGAAAACTCGAATGGATTCAAGTCTTGCAAACGGTGCAAACACCTCTTCCTGTGTGTATCCTTGTGCAACAAGTCTTGCTTTGTTCCTTATTACTATACCATGATCATCAGTCTTATTTCTAAACAACCATTTCGTGCCTATAGCATTTTCTCCTTCAGGTAAATCCACTAAATTCAACACTTCTTGTTTGCAAAATTGAAGTAATTCTTCTTGCATAGCTTCTATCCAACCATTATCCTTTAATGCTTTGGTAACATTTTTAGGAACAATTTGAGAAAGAAAACAAGAGTATAAGCATACGTTTGCTTGTTCTGATTTACTCCTTGTTGTTCTCTCATTCAATGAACCAATAATCTGAGAAATTGGATGATTCTTGTGAATACGAGATGTAGGAATCTCATCACATTGAACATTAACATCCAATTTGTTTGATTCAAGTTGGAAAACTCATGTATCAAAGTAGAAGAATGTGGATTGAAGTTTGGTACTTGAGTCAGTTAATTGACAAAGTAATCAAAGTTACCTGTATCAATTACATCACCAAAGATGGATGATGTTCTAGACTCAGGTATCACAAAATCATTACCATCATTAGGAAAAGGCTGTGATCCTTCCTGATCATTGAGACTGAATGATTTGAAGCTGAATTAGCATGATCATTGTCATTTAATCGTATTGATGAATCCTTGACAAATGATAAAAATGGGTAGTCTGAGCTTGAATCATCTGGGTCATCAGAATCTAAATCCTCACTGAAAGATCCATGATCTCCTCTTGAGTTCTTCTTACATAGAACGAGCAGCTTCAATCAGTGTTCTATTTTTCTTTTAGCAACTCTATTTTGTTGAGGAGTTCTAGGAGCACTGAACTGATGAGCTATCCCTTTCTGAGCACAAAACATTTCAATGTTAGCATTTTTGAATTCCGTTTCATTATCATTTCTTATTATTTTCACTTTATTGTCTAATTCATTTTCAACTTTAACAATAAATTCTTTTAGTAATTCAGCCGTTTCAGATTTAGCATACAAAAAGAAAACCCATGCAAATCTTGTATAGTCATCAATGATAACTAAACAATATGATTTTCATCCAATACTCTTGATGTTTGTTGGTCCAAAAATGTCCATATATAACATCTGAAGAGGTTTGGATGTTGAGTTTATAGGCTTGGACTTATAAGACGCTCTGTGTTGCTTTCCCTTCAAACATGTTGAGCAGGGATCATTTGTTGCAAACTTCTTAGATGGAAGTCCAATGACATGATTTCCTGCTACAAGCTTGTTCATATTCATGAAATTTGAATGACGAGACATCTATGCCAAAGCTGGCTTTCATCATTTGATGCCTTAGCAATTAGGCATGTTGTTTCAGTTGAAGGATCAACTTGAGACATATCCAATTTGTATACATCTCTGTCTCTCTCAGCTGTAACAATCACCCAATCTTTGCTTATTTTAAAACCTGGCTTCAAAACATAATAGAGTAAATCATCAAATAGAACAGAATATGATTTGTCACATATTTGAGATACGCTTAAAAGATGAAAGTTCAACTGTGAACAAAAGTTGACTTTATCAAAGCTTATTATCCCATTTGATACTGTTCCTTTTCCGGTTATTTTTCCTCCAGCATCACCACCAAAGGCGACGTGAGTTCCATCTTTTGACTTAAAGTCTTCTAACAAGGCAGTATTGCCTGTCATGTGCCGACTACACCCACTATCCACATACCATGTATTGATTGGTCTTTTTGGGCGTACCTGCACTACAAGAAAGTTAAGTTGAGATATCTACCCAAGCCGAGATGGTCTTGGGCTTTCCAAATTATCAAAAATTGTAAATTTTTTATAATGAAGATTATTCAAATCAGGTTTATTTTTGATGAATTTACCAATTTTATTTTGAAAATTGTTTGATTT